>VDFB02258841.1:0-24026 GCA_007258455.2 Sequoia sempervirens
TATTGCTGCAACTATTTGATTTAAATTCTCATTAAAGTCCCCTGGATGGTTTACCGCCAGTGTGGTTAAAATTGTTTGTAAATCTTGTACCCACTTAAGTGGTGAATCCCCACAGTTCTGTGGATGCCCGCCGCAGCGGATGAATTGCTTATTTTGTAATCTTTTCCCCCCACTGTTTGGTGGTAGCGTGGAATTGTTCTCTCATGGCTGGTTATCCGCCTAATTAGTTCATAATTTCAATTTCTTAAACTCCGTCATATGTTAGCACCTCGCCCTCAGTGGGATCTTGAGTGCACATTCTTGACGTTGAGTAGTTCTTCTATTCAAGTTCAGTTTCTTCAGTTTAAGTTCAGTATCTTCCATTCAAGTTCAGATTTGTATTTGAGGCTAACGCTAATCCAATCATCCATTGCTGGTTATTTTGTGATTTTCCTTCGAAAAAATTGGTTAGCATATTTCAGTGGTATCAGAGCAGAAGACCCTGCCATCCTGTGGCTGATTGCAGTAGTTAACTGATGAGTGACAGAGACACTAGGCCATACACTAGAAGTCAGGCCAGAAATCAGCATCAGTTTCCACCCGTTCCAGAGGCAGATACCTTCTCAGAAGTACTAAGAGACCTTGATAATTCAGTGGAAGTGGTTGATCACACAACTATCATAATGTCAGATTCAGTAAGAAGAGATAATGAAGAGAGGGATAGAGTGGAGAAAAAGTTTGACGGAATGATAGATATGATGTCCCGTTTGTTATCCAAGTTGGATCAGCAAGCAGCTCAGAGTATTATTCAGCCCCAAAATAACTCAGCTGGAGAAAATAGTGGAGTGAATGGAAATAATAATAGTGGCAGTCCTGAGGTGAATACTAGAGATAGAATTGTAGGTCAGCATACTACAATTCATAGTGGGTCATCCTCTAGACCCCTCTTTCCTGTTTTCACACCAAGGGAAGAGCAACAACCAGTTGAGGCTACTCCAAACTTTGCTGATGATGCTCGTCAAGCCTATATGGAGTATGTGTCCTTACCTCTTGACTTGAGAGGAGCATGGACCTTTGATCAATTCATGAATCAAAGGAGTCGGAGAAATGGTGGTAGGAATGATCAACGTCCTCCTGCAGGCCCTAGAAATGATTTTTACCAAGCTTTGGGAAAGATCACTATGGAACATTTTGATGGTGGTAGCAAGTGTACAGCCAGGTCATGGGTGCAAAAGTTAGATAACTACCTCTCCCTTAGACCTATGCCGGAAGAAGATGCTATCAAATTTGCTACCTTGCACTTAGATGGCATAGCTCATGAATGGTGGACTCACGGTTTGGTCACTCTTGGCCACAACCTTATTCGCACTTATGGAGAGTTTACAAATAAGCTGATTGAGAGATTTGACACCAAAGATCCGGAATTGAAGTTTAGAGAATTGGCACAGTTGAAACAGCAAGGATCTTTAGAAAGTTATGTGGCTGATTTTCAGAGGTTGTCAGTAATGGTGCCCAACATTACTGAAAGAAGACTTGTAGTCCTTTTTGCTGAAGGTTTAATGGAGCCATTGAAGGGTTGGGTCAAAGCATTTGATCCTCCAACATTGGATGAAGCTATCAAGAAAGCTAGGAGCATGGAATTGGCAGCCCCAAGACCTAAATTTCACTCAAAAACATTCAGCCATAAGAAGGATAAAAAGCCATCTTCAAATCTGCCCAAGAAGTTTCCACCAAGGCTGTCCGAAGAGCTCAAAGAACAGCTTAGAAAGGATGGAGTTTGCTTCACTTGTCGTGAGCCTTGGGTGAAAGGTCACCGTTGCTATGGAAGAGGCAAAGTAGTTCAAATGGAGGGCTATTCTGATTATGGATCAGAATCTGATTCGTCTGATCAGCAATACGAATCAGCAAGTAGTGAAGGTGAAGAAGTTCAAGAAGACAAATCCGAAGAGGTTGGAGATAGTAGTGCTTTTGCACAACTATCCAGTTTTCAAAAGAATGAATCTTTTAGGGTTCATGGAGTTGTAAATTCACAAAGGATAGTTGCCCTAATTGATACTGGAGCAACTCACAATTTTATTGATGAAGGGCTAGTTGCTAGAAAAGGTTTAAAGACTGAAGATTTTGATGGTTTCAAAGTAATGGTTGCTGATGGTTTCACTATGTCTTGCACAAGGAGAATTCCTAATCTATCTTTGCAATTAGGGAATCATGAAATTAAGGATGATTTTTATGTGGTGGGTATAGGAGACACTGATGTTGTGTTAGGCATACAATGGCTGCGATCTCTTGGTGAGATCACATTGAATTTGCAAACCATGGAGCTGAAATTTCAGTCTAATGGAAAGAAGGTTGTTTTAAGAGGGATGTCAAATGGAGGCCCTCGAATTGTGTCATTGAAAAGGATGGAAAGGCTGATCCGCCATGATCAAGTTGAATGGGCTGCTGAATGTATGGTTTTACCAGCTGATCCGGTTAAGAAAAAAAGGCAATATCATCCTGATATTCAAGCCTTACTTTCAAAGAAAAGTAAAGTCTTTGGAAGCTTACCTCCTGGAAGACCTCCTGAAAGAGGTTCCGAACATGTGATTGAATTAGAAGAAGGAGCAAAACCAGTCATTACTACACCTTACCGCTATCCAAGGAGGCAGAAAGATGAAATTGAAAAGGCCATCAAGGAGCTGTTGGAAAGTGGTTTTATTAGACCAAGCAAGAGTCCATTTGCCTCAGTAGTAGTGCTGGTCAAAAAGAAAGATGGTACAATGCGTATGTGTGTTGACTATCGCGCATTAAATCAGAAAACCATCAAGAATAGATATCCTATCCCTAGGATTGATGAGCTTATTGATGAGCTCCATGGAGCAATGTTCTTCTCAAAGATTGATCTTCGTTCGGGCTATCACCAAATCAGAATGAGGGAGGAGGATATAGAAAAGACAGCATTTAGATGCCACTTTGGGCATTTTGAATTTCTTGTCATGCCTTTTGGTTTGACAAATGCTCCAGCCACATTCCAATCTTGTATGAACAAGATTTTTAGACAACAGTTGAGGAAGTTTGTGCTCATCTTCTTCGACGTATTCAGTAAGTCATGGGAAGAGCACCTTAAGCATTTGGAAGAAGTGCTTACCATTTTAGAGGCGGAATGTCTATTCGCCAAAGAGTCAAAGTGTGAGTTTGGGATGGAAGAACTTTTATACCTTGGCCACATTATCAGCTCAAAGGGTGTGAAGGTGGATCCAAAAAAGATAAGGGCCATTCTTGATTGGCCAACTCCTAAGACTATTTCTCATTTGAGAGGTTTTTTAGGGTTATGTGGATTCTATAGAAGATTTGTAAAAGGTTATTCTCATCAAGCAGCACCTTTGACAGATCTTACAAAGAAAGGAGCTTTTCTTTGGACTAAGCAAGCACAAGAGGTTTTTGATAAGTTTAAACAAATCATGAGTTCGTGTCCTGTGTTGGCACTTCCGAATTTTTCAAAACCTTTTGAATTACAATGTGATGCTTTAGGAGAAGGAGTTGGAGCTGTCCTAATGCAAGACAAACATCCTATTGTCTTCGAGAGCAGAAAGTTGAGAGGGGCAGAAAAAACTTACTCTATTTATGACAAAGAGATGCTTGCCATCATGCATGCATTGTCTAAATTCCGTCAATACTTGGTGGGAAGTAAATTTGTTGTTAAGACTGATCACAACAGTCTTAAACATTTCATGCGCCAAAAGGAATTGAATGAAAGGCAGCAAAAATGGGTAAGTAAACTCCAAGCATATGACTTTGACATTGAATATGTCAAAGGAAAAAATAATATAGTTGCTGATGCACTTTCTAGAAGGCCTCATTTGCAGTCAATTTGTGAGTTATCAGCAGATTGGAAAGAATTAATTGCTGCTGATTATGTTAAAAATCAGTTTGCAACCAGCTTGTTAGAAGGTCAATTGGTTGATGAAAGGTATAAGTTGGTTGATGGATTAATTTATTATAAAGATAGAATCTTTTTAGTACAAGAATCTAAGCTTAAGAAAAAGATTCTACAATCTTTTCATGATGTTCCCCTTGCTGGTCATCAAGGGATTTTCAAGACTTACAAGCAGATTCGTGAATGATTCACTTGGAAAGGTTTGAAAGATGAAGTCTTGAATTACATTAGAGAGTGTCCTATTTGTCAAAGGAATAAAAATGAACACTCTTTTCCTGCTGGTCTACTTCAGCCCTTGCCTATTCCAAATCAGAAATGGGAAAGTATTGCCATGGACTTTATCACGGGGTTGCCCAAGGTGCAAGGACGTGATTGTATATTTGTTGTGGTTGATAGACTAACGAAATTTGCTCATTTCTTTGCTGTTACCACTTCATTTACAGCAGCTCAAGTGGCTGAGTTGTTTTTCAAAGAGGTGTTCCGTTTGCATGGGTTACCTAAAACCATTGTCAGTGATAGGGACAACAAGTTCCTAAGTGTATTTTGGCAGGAGATCTTCAGATTGAGTGGGACAGTGCTTACTCCAAGCACAAGTTATCACCCACAAACAGATGGGCAATCAGAAATTGTTAACAAGTGGTTAGAGGGCTACCTAAGGAACCATGTTTCAGGACAGCAGCGAGCTTGGATTAAATGGCTTCATTTAGGAGAGTATTGTTACAACTCTTCTTATCACATGTCAATTAAGATGTCTCCTTTTAAGGCTCTTTATGGTTATGAGGCTACTAACTTTGTTGATCTAGTGTTTGGTGATAGTAGAGCCCCACAAGCATTGGATATGTTACAACAAAGCCAAGACATCTTGAAGACTCTTAAGGAAAATCTGCAACAAGCTCAAAATCAGCAGAAGTTATACGCTGATCAGCAGCGTGTGGAAAGGTCTTTTGAAGTTGGGGACATGGTCTATTTGAGGCTTCAGCCATATAGACAATCTTCTCTCAAGAAGAGTGGTGCAGAAAAGTTGAAGCCACGCTTTTATGGTCCTTTCAAAATCACCAAAAGGATGGGTGAAGTTGCTTATGAGTTGGAACTTCCAGCTGAAAGCAAAATACATAATGTTTTTCATGTGTCTCGCCTCAAGAAGGCAATTGGACACAATGTGGTGGCTACATCAGAATTACCTCCATTGGATGAGGAAGGGCATTTAGTGTTGATTCCAGAAGAGATCCTTGACACTAGAGAACATTCTTTGAGAAGAAGGACAATCAAAGAATATTTGGTTAGATGGAGGAATTTGCCTATTGAAGATGCTACGTGGGAAGGTGAACAGATTTTGTTGCATCCATCTTTGCAGTTGCTTGGGGACAAGCAATTTCGAGGAGGGCGGACTGTAATGTCCCCTTCTCATCAGTGATCAGCTTTACAGTTCTTCAGTCTATTCCAGAACCCGTAGACTGGGATGAGGTGAAAATTAGGGTTTCTTGGGCTTGGTTTTCTGTGGCATTCATATTATTTACTATTTTTAGTAAATGCTTGTTGTGGCAGTTGCAGTTGTCAATTCTTAATCCTTGGCAGTTGGAGCAGTTGTTATAATTTGGTTTGGTCTTCAGTTGGCAAAAATATTTAATTAATGGCTTTTTGTTCTAATTCACTGTTGACTCCCACCTTGGCCTAAGGAGATAACTTAAGTTGTTTTAAAGTGGGGCCATGAAGGGGTACGCCTTCATCATAAATTTAATTAGTCTTTATTCAAATATTTCATCATCTTGGAAAAAGGACGCCACTTTTATATTTTTGAATAAAGTGAATTTTTAAAGGCCTTTTGGGACGCCACCTTGTGAAGTTGAATGGTTTTGGAATTTGAAGGGTCTCCTGTGTCTCTTGGGCTGCTTCTCAGGCAATTGAAGAGGCATGTTGAGTTCTTATTTATTGACAGTCTTTGCTCCAGCTTTTCATCCATCAATTACCTTACTGTTATGCTGTCAAAATGACTATGGACATTTTGCTATTGCTTCGAGGATGCTACCTCCTAGCCCATTCCCAATTTCTTGTTTGAAATACAACACCTAGTTGGAACATTGCTGCTTCTCACATCAGACTAGCAGATTGAGCAAATAAGGTTGAAAATTTTGGTGAATTCTACAGTTTTGAAGTTCCTGGTTTTGCTACAGCTGAAGCTGTTTTCTGTTCATATCTTACTGAGTGATTTTTATTTCGTTCTGGGTGTTTGAGCAATCTAATTGTTGACTGGAGGCGCCAACTTCCACCAAAAATCAGATTTTATTTTGAAGTTTTTGATTTTATATTGCAAAGTCGATTTCTCAAGGAGGCCGTACCTTTTCATTGCATTGGGAATTGTGCCATAAATTAATGAAGGTGATTTGCTGCTGTTTTTCTCTCCTGGTTTGGTCGCCTATCTTCTGAGATTCATTTGCAACAGATTTCAGTCAATTCGGAGGTGAAATGAGTGAGTTATGAGTATTTTACTGTTTTCCAGTTTGCTGTTATAAATTTCCAGAACTCAGGAATTTGCATCAGATTTATCAGTTTCCAGTTTAATCACTTTTTCAGTCATTGGAAAGCAAAGAACATTGTTAGAATTCATTCTTATATCCATATCTCACTTCTTTATCATTGTAATTCATTTATTTGCAGTCATGTTGAAATTGTAAGGTTCTGATTAGTAGTACTAATCTAACCGTTATTATTGCTGCAACTATTTGATTTAAATTCTCATTAAAGTCCCCTGGATGGTTTACCGCCAGTGTGGTTAAAATTGTTTGTAAATCTTGTACCCACTTAAGTGGTGAATCCCCACAGTTCTGTGGATGCCCGCCGCAGCGGATGAATTGCTTATTTTGTAATCTTTTCCCCCCACTGTTTGGTGGTAGCGTGGAATTCTTCTCTCATGGCTGGTTATCCGCCTAATTAGTTCATAATTTCAATTTCTTAAACTCCGTCATATGTTAGCACCTCGCCCTCAGTGGGATCTTGAGTGCACATTCTTGACGTTGAGTAGTTCTTCTATTCAAGTTCAGTTTCTTCAGTTTAAGTTCAGTATCTTCCATTCAAGTTCAGATTTGTATTTGAGGCTAATGCTAATCCAATCATCCATTGCTGGTTATTTTGTGATTTTCCTTCGAAAAAATTGGTTAGCATATTTCAAATGGATAAGAATTATTTCAAGAATAGAAAGAAAGCGGGAAAGAAAGCTTCTAGAAGAAAGCTGTTTTAAAGCTCGATCACATCCGCTAGGAATTTAGAAACTATGTCCCGGTTCGGTGCATCTATGTCATCAATAGAAAAACACCGCTTTTCTAGAATATCTTCAGCATCTACAATAGATCTCAGGAAATCTTCTGCAGAAACCCTAGTTTCCCCGGATACTGATTCTGACTGAGTTTTTAGGTTTTTTTGAAGGTTTTTGATTTTTTTGCAATTTTTGAGTTTTTGATGCAATAAATGAATGGTACGATTTGCTTGTAAAATAACAATAAATTCTACAAAAATTATCTAGCTCTTGGAAATCATAAGAAATGGATGCCAGTGTATTTATTTCTCTCCTGGAGCGATTACAATAAAAATCCTATTACATGCAATGAAATAAGCAATGGAATTTTTAATATTTAGTGAACTTGGTTTCAGCCGCCATGAATGAATGTGAGATGGTACGGCTCACTTGTTGACACACTCTTCCTCTGCCAGACGCTTCCCAAATGCTCCCTTGATATAAGCGCCTCTCCTAATGAAGACAAATGATGAAGAAGGAAGGTGTTGTGCTCTGGAACAAAAGACGTCCTTGCTGATATGGTACGGCCTGACACAGAATGGTACGGCCTGGTAATAACAGAAGCAATAATAACTTTGTACGGATTTTTCTGTAACTCTCCAGATCTCTGAATATGGGCGCCTAGATGAATGGAAGGTATTCTGAATGATAAGCTCTGATAAATCTCCGAAAACAGACAATCTCTGATGCTCAATGATTTCCTTTGAATGAAGAAACCTCTGCTGCAATAAATCAAGTGGTATTTCACACCCTCTGAATTGCTTCCGCTGGAGATGGCTCGTTCCCCAAGGAATTCGAACTTGAAACCCTAAAGTCTCTTGTTCAGATCAATTTGATCAGTTCTCAAAATTCAATAATCACATAATGGCTTAAAACCCAAGGCAAATCCTCTAATATGCTGAAAAGTGCGATTTCCTCAATAATAGGGTTTTAATAAAAATTTGACTTTTAATTCTTTTAATTTTCCATAGTCTCCAGCCAAAATATTAAATCATAATTTAATTGCCAAATAGACCCCTTCTGATGATGGCGCACCCCTCAAGAAGAATCACTTAAGTTATAATTTAAATATTATAACTTTATATTATATCATAAAATAATTAATATTTAATTAATATAATTAAATATTAATATCTTCCTCGTTACTCATCCGATGACTGATCCGTCTGAAGCTGACGAACTCTGAAGTGATTCCGAATACTGCCAAAGCCATATTGCTAATAATAGCAGGGGTCCCACGCTGCCTGCCAGGAACTGCTAAAAATAGCAATTCTGCAACAAACTCTGCTAACTGAAGCTGAGCCAAGCTCCGAAGTGACCCTCTATCCAGTCTATCAGCCTACGAGGGTCGTGTGATAGGCCAATCCTGTACTCCGAGAGATGTCACTGAGAAGGGGACATGACATCTTCAACCTCATTGGCCGCTTTTTCGAACTATGCTGACATCATCGAAATATGACCTATCCTTCCGCCAACTAGATTGCAACTGCGAACAACACTCTGAAATTGATCTTGCACCTCATCAAGTCCGACGTAGGAACTATCTTCAAGACTGTACTGAGAAGGAATCTCTGTGATGAACTCACTGATGAAAAGGAGAGCTTCAATCACCCTTTGTCTGTAGGCGATGAATTCCTCGAATATCCTCCCATAGGTTTTAACTTTGAAAACATGACGCTCCCTTCAAGCAAGGATTTGTCTCTTGGGTTCTTTGGAAACTGTTGAACCATAGGCTGTGTCTAAATCAGCAATGATGATCTCATGCCTTGGTCTAACTTCAGCTAGTGTTTGTTCAAATCCTTGGATACCTTGACGTAGCTTATGAGCGTCTTCCCTTAACTGGAACATTTGTGCCAAGATCTCCCTTCCTCGAACAATGAAACTCTCGATCCACTCTTGAGTTTCTTTCCCATAAATGACCAACTGTCTTAACTGCTGATGATCAGCTGGTGTCTCTAGAATCTGGGGCAGCAACTAGATTACCTGTGAAGAACCATGAACAAGGTTAGAAATGAAAAGCCTGAGCTGCTGATTTTCAGCCTTGAGGGCTGTCTTGCCCTCTCCATCCTTGAGTACTCTTTCCTGAAGGTTTTCGGATGCAACTCTGAAGAGACTCAAATCTGCATGTTTGGTATTTCTACCGAGATTGGCCTTGACCATGACTAAATCATATTCACCTCATCCTTGTTCTTGTCTTCTGGGGGCAATGCAGTCTCCATGATTATCTCATTATCAGGATTCCTATCAAAGTGAACTTGCTTCTTTGCCTTCTTCTTAGGAGGTTCCTGATAGATGTTATCAAGATCATCAACACTCATCTGATATGAAGGCCTTCTAACCCTTCCTAAGGAGTTTTCAAGCCAAGACACGGTAGTATCTTTACTAACTTCCTTAGGACGTGCAACTGTAGTCTCTTCATCATCTTCGATATTAAGGTCGATGTGGATTGGCGAAGAACCTGTCAAAGGTACAGAAACATGTGTTGAAGGTTGCTCTAGTGCTTCTTTCTGAGGTATGGGCTCGTTAGGGGAACTTCTCAATCAGCTGTAGGCTGCTCCTGTATGACTATGCCTGAGAAGTCTAACTTTCTTTTTACATTTTTATTTGACCTACTACCTTTGACGCCTTCTTGAGATTGACTTTTACCCTTTCCCTTTGACTGTGCTCTGGAAGAAGAGGGAATTGTCCTTGGCGGCTCTGCTACTGGAATGGAGTTCTTCCTTTTAAGGACTAGGAAAACCTTACTGTGCTCAAGGACTTGTCTTGTCCTGTCCTCAACTGAGAGTGACTCTTTGTTAGCCCAGTTAACTTGTGGAAGGGGTTGATCTTCAATTCGCTTCTGAGCATACATCAGGAGAAGCACATCCTCGTCATCATCTGATAACCCTTCTATGTCTTCATTTAAACAATCCTTCATCTGATGGAGAGTAAGTCTGCTGTAACTATGTCTCCGCACCTCAAACTCATCTGTACAATTAGCCCAAAAATCTTCAAGTGCAGCTAAATGATCATAGTTCTTCTCAAGTCGGCCAGCGTAGACACCATGAGGATCGAATGATCGTCTCTCGCTGTAAGACTTGAGGCCGAGTTTATATAACTCATCTCCCATTGTCTTGGCATCTGCAGCCATCCTGCATGTGTAGACTCCCAACCCTAATGGAAACTGAAGAGAGGGTTTCCTTCTATTGCTCAAGACTGTATGAACATCGTGGGCCTGCCTTAAGAATTCCATGAAGATGACCTCGTCCAACAGGTACCTCGATAACATGAGCGGGGCACTTGAATAGCCATAAACCCTGAGATAGGTGAAAGTGGGAAACTGTATAAACCAATCTGCCCATTCCGCCATCGCTGCCCTGGCAACTGAAGATATACGAACATGTAACTCGTTGTCCAAGTCCCGCACAGTGTACATCAGAAAAGCCTCGTTCACCCTTTTGTAGTGATGCAACGACTTTGTGAACTCCAACTAGGGATAGTAGTTATATATGTGCTGTACGCTCAATGATCCCTCGGTGTTCAACCCTCTGAATTGACCTTGATAGGCCACCAGGTAGACTAGGTAGGACACCATGTGGAATACATGAAATTGGAAGTATTCTGTTATCTGCTGATGTAGACAATCACTAATCAAGGTAGGCCAGTCGTAGAACTCGGTTTTCTTCATGATGTGGGGTATGGCATAAAACATCCAAGGTTGAAACTTGGTGGCATCTTCTGAGCCAGTGACCCTGTTGAGCAACGTGATAATGATAGCAATTTCATCCTTAAACTCTCCTCCCCCGACGTTCTTAGGCAAAGTCTTATGTTTTTCTTTTATCCATCTCTGTGCAATCTTCTTGTTGTATTTATCTTTGTGCATATTCCATATCCTTTCACATTCACCCTTTGAGAGAGTTACGCTTTTAGGCCATGGGGGAATGGAAAAACACTTCTCGATCATATCAGGGTTTAGGCTGCAAATCAATCTGCCATCTGCTGATTGGATCTCCCTTGTGACTGGGTTGTAATGCTTGATGCAAGCGATTACGAACTCAAGACTCTGAACTGATATAGGGATGGACGCTGCTGCGAGGAGTCTAGAATGTCCCAGGTTCCTGATTGAGGTGTTGCCTGCGCTCTCCAAGGCGTGTAGATCGAACACCGACTTGATATGATGTAAGTCTGTCTCAGCTGTTTTGATGTAATCGTGATAGAGAGCTGATTCAGTCTTGAAAACATTGGGAGTGTACTCCATTTCGAAAAACTTGAAGAACGACTGTAAACTCGCCTAGGTGCAGACAAGTCTTGAGCAATTTCTATTTTTAGAATGCTGATTTTCTTGCTCCAATGGACAAATTTTTTGAAATTTTTTTCTGAGTTATGGGTTTTGCTCAGAATTTCGTTGCAAGACAACCCAGATTGTCCGTTTTTGAAAATTTTGAATTTTGCCTAAAAAAGCAGCAAACCCTAATTTCTTCAAATTTTCCTGA
The DNA here is from genome assembly GCA_007258455.2 of Sequoia sempervirens. Taxonomy (NCBI): domain Eukaryota; kingdom Viridiplantae; phylum Streptophyta; class Pinopsida; order Cupressales; family Cupressaceae; genus Sequoia; species Sequoia sempervirens. The sequence goes on from VDFB02258841.1 coordinate 11,657, forward strand.
AAAAAGCAGGCCCCTGGGTTTTGTTCAGAACAAGATTAGAAATGGACCCAGTTGATTAGATTTGCAAAACCCTGACGGTTGATCGAAAAAGCAGCCAACCCTAGGTTTTGAAATTTTCTTGGAAAAAAAGCTGTGATATGGGTTTTCTTCAGAAGACTAATTCGAGAGGACCTAGATGGTTGAAAATTGAATGCACTGAGGATTTCACTGACATGCAAAATAAAAGCAGCTACTGCAACTTGATGAAGTTCTTGAAAATTTCCTTCAGAAGATTGAAGAGAAAAGACTCAGATGATTGAAAACTGGAAACCTTGGCCTTCCCTTTGAGAGGTTTGATCTTCTAGATGAAAAAGCTTGAAAAAGCAAGGGTTTATGCTTGCTGATTTGAAAAATCTGATGAAAAACCAGCAAAGATGAATTCTTGGATTATGAAAATTCTTCAAACTTGCTGCTCCAACTTTCTCCTCTGGATGCTACCTGCAAAAATAATAAAAATAACATTGAAAAGAGGTGTTAAATAGACTTAGGGTTTTGTTTTTACTTTGCTTTCTTTTGCTTTTATTTCCAAAACCCTAAAATCTCAGCTTCATTGAACTTGGACGCCTCATTCTCCTTGCAAATTTTGAAACTTTTGAAAACTTCAAAAAATTTTCTAAGGCATGAGAAGTTGGGCGCCCTTCTTTACCAGGGGCGCCTATTTTATCTAGTGTTAGTCAAAATTTTGGCATTTTCAACTTTTCTTCATTTTGACCCCCTAGTTCGCCTCTGATTTCCCGTTTGCAGATTGATCTAATAGGCGAGCTGAAAGATCCATTGTGGAGCACGACTGATTCTGAGAAGATTTTTCTAGAGGCATCTTTGGCAAAACACTTCATCTTGACCTCCAAAATCATAGGTTCCTTTTCCTTCCAGGGGCGCCCATTTGGTCTAGAGTTAGCCATTTTTATGATCTTCAACTTCTTCATTACCTCCTCTTCTACAGATGATCTCTTTGAATCTAGAGCTCCGGGCATTGGATCGACTGCCTCTCATGCTCATCACGAAGCTGACGAGATATTAGGTGGGGTCCTCTGGGATGAACTCTGTCAAAAAGTGAATTTTAGGCTCTCAAAAGTTTGGGCGCCCATCTTGGCTGGGGGCGCCCATGTTCACCAGAGTTAGATTATTTTTTAACCTTTTTCTGTTTGCCTTTGAATCTTGGTTTTCAGCCTTCGTCGGACCCTACTTTCAGCTCCTTGTATCTGGCTACTGCGACCTCTGACAGACGTGCTGGATATCTCGTTAGAGAGCTGGATCGACTGCGAAGAAATCTTATTAGAACTTTGTTTTCGAAATCATCTGTTTATCCCCTTGAAAACTTGGGCGCCTTTTCTCTCCTGGGGCGCCCAAAGTCACCAGACTTAGTCAAATTTCATCTGATTTTCTTCAGAGTTTGAAACCTTCATTCTCTACCTTTGGCTTTGATCTGAATTTGCCGGAAGACGCCCAGTCGGATGATCTGATGGAGACAGGCACGTCGAAGCTGGTTGAACACTGAAGAGGACGGGCACATTTGCAAACCCTAACTGCTGAGTTAGGTGCCTTAAAAAGCTGGGCACCCTTCTTCACCAGGGGCGCCCACTTTATCTAGACTTAGTCAAATTCTGATAATTTTCATTTTCTCTTGTTCTGACGTCAATGTGGATACCCCCGTTCAATGCTGAATTCTGGATGACTGGATTGTCTGATGACTGCACCGTTGAACTCGTCGCGGAGCTGACAGAAAATTGAGCAACTTTGATTGGAGGCACAAACCCTAATTTCAACATTTGATGCCCTAAAAAGATGGGCACCTTTTCTTTCCTGGGGCGCGCAAGTCTAGCAGTGTTAGAAATTTTTCACCATTTTAAGTTTTCTTCCTTGTTCTTCGAGCTCGTCCACCATCTTGCCTTTTGTCGAATGTTTTGAACGTTGAATTTGACACCTGGCAGCGGAATGACCTCCATTAATGACCTCGGAGCTCCAAATATGCTTCTGAAAAAGCAGAATAGACCCACTAGGGCAAAACTGATTATTTTGAGATTCTGATTGCACCAGCCTAATGTGAACGTATTTTTAGCCAATCAAAATCAGTTTAAACACTATCGGGCCAACTTTCTATTTTTAGAAAGTTTTGCTAGTATCCGTTTCTAAAGAAACCCAGAAAAACCCACAAAATGTTACTAATTTTAGAAAATTTCTAAAAATAGAAGTTTTCCTAAAATTTAGGGATAAAAAACTGAGATCTGGGTTTTGTAGGTTAAGCTGCTCTGAGCAGACCCAGATCGTCAGATTTTGAAAATTTTGTGTTTTAATCCCTCATGCAAGACATGCACACCGAAATTTTGACCTTTTTTACTAATTTAACAAGACTTTTACTCATTTCTTCAAAATGTCTAAATGTAACAAAAATTTTAATTTTGGGGTACAACAGACACAAGACAAAATAGATATTTAGTAGAAGCACTCCTTCAATTAGAAGGGGAAGCTCCTTGTAAATAAAAGCAAACTTAATTTGAACAATATGTATTTGTTATTTACAGTATGTATAGTGTTTGTTGGGGTGGTTCAAGCTCATGCTAAACAAAATAAAGGTTTGTTTTGGATTCACTCAGGGAAAACAAGTTTTTTGTACTTTTTTTGACTCAATGAAAACCCTACAACAAATATCAGTGTTATGTTGTTTACCTAAATGTAGTGATTGAGTAGTAAAAGCACACATATAAGGATTTGGATAGGTTTAAACATAAAGATATAAACACATTGGTAGATTGAATTAAGAAATTAATACAAAGCTTCCAAATTTGCTAAAAACTATTTGATTTCCTTCAAGGCACATCACAAATAATACAAAACATATCCACATCAATTAGGTAGGCATTGCTAAATTTTATTGAATGAATAATCGATTTTGGGTCAACATGTCATGTCCTTTTTTTTCGAGCCTTGTCTATGAAATTATATACCATAGTACATACTGTAAGCTGGAGTGAAGTTATATATAGCAATACATATTGTAAGTTGGGTGAAGTTATATGCTATAGTACATAGCGTAAGGTTGGTGAAGTTATAAACTACAATACATATAATGTACTGGAATAATTTTATATATTGCACATTCGATAAATTAATAATTTAACTTAAGCTGCCAAACATAACTTTATTTAATTAAAGCAACTTTGTTTATTAAAAGATTGTTTTGAAAAGAAGGAAAAAAATGACTTTATAAAGTGGCATTAGGGATGGTGGTCCAAAAAGCAATTTTATTTTATGAGGAGTTAAAAAATTACTTACAAATCACACTATTGGAGGGAAAATGAGAAAATAGAAAATAATATTTTAGTTTCTCATAAGTGCTTATAAAAGGAGGATTTGAACTAAAAAAGAAGCTACATGCTTATTTTATCAATTTCAATTTCTTGGAATGAATAATAATTCTTTCTTTTTACTTAAGGATGAAACACCTCTTGGCATAGAAATTTGGAGGACGAAAACCCTCAGTTTGCTTATTCGGGATTTGAGGATGAAAATCCTCTTGGTTTCCTTATTTAGGATTTTGTGTACTGCCCCCTTTTTCAAACTAAATCAAATAAGAGGTCTTGAAGCTTATTTTTATTCACCATTGGCTAAGGGGGGGATTTACATGGGAATAATATAATAATAATTTATTAAGTTGTCAAAAAAGTACTTTAAGTTATAATTTTGGAAAAATGACCCTTAATTTATTATTTTTTAACTAGGCAAAAAGCAAATTAAAATTGTAAAGTGGAAAAATTGTGAATATTCAATTAAAGAAATATTAATTACCAAAAAGCTAATTAATAATCATAAATGGAAACAAAGATGAATATTCAAATAAAAAGTAGAGTTGGATGGAAAAAGGATTAATGAAAGAAACGATTCATTCTATTATTATTAAATTTCTGAAATCCTTGTTTGCAAAGCTTTGGTTAAGCTTTACCTTGAGGATGAAAACCCTCTTAGATTATTGAAGAATTGGAAGACAAAAACCTTCTGATTCTCTTTGTTGGCTTCATTTAGGGGACAAATTTGGGCTTATAGAGAATTCCGGATTATCATACGTTTTATGCAGATAAAAAATTCCAAAATTTATTTATTTATTTATTTTGCAGGAATTGTTCAAAATAAATCAGAAATTATATTTTGTTCGCTGGTCACATTATTGAATTGTACCAGCTGTAATTCTAGAGGGGACTATACCATTTGCAAAAGGGGCATGGGATTTGTTGAAAGATTGTAGAAATGATTTGAAGTGAATATTCGAATTACAGGGGACTATACCATTTGCAAAAGGGGCATGGGATTTGTTGAAAGATTGTAGAAATTATTTGAAGTGAATATTCACCTATGATCTGCCAGCTGCACACCTTAGAATTTCATTCAAATCTCTAAAAGGTGAATTGCAATTGTGGAAGGATGTGGCAGTTTTAAAGATTTTTTGGTTGTGTTTTCTAGGACAACTGCACCTTTGTGAAGGGACATGGCAATTGGTAAAAGGATATAAGATGTCAAAGTTAGGGATCGCTATGAAAGGGGCCACATCATTAAACAAGCAAATTTAATAAAAAGTCAACGCAACCTATCTTAGGTGCTTATAATCCCTTACAATTGGCTGTGTGACCCTCTAGTTGCTCTAGCCACCTCTTTACATATTTATGTAGTCTAAAGTCTTAGGAGATCTTCCAAAAGGGAACTCTCAGTCAAGGGATTGTAGTAGATTAAAGGGGATATTAGGGAAGTGGGAGCATCCTCTAGCAGCTGGTAAATTTCAACAGGAAATAAATTCAGCGATCTATGTATACCAGGTTCCCTTTATGTTAATTAATTTTTTAGTGAATATTAATGTGTTGCAATAATATTTTATGAATATTTAATTCATCATTATTGGCATCACTTGCAATAATAAATTCCATCAGTATTTATTTATTTAATTTTGGCATTGGAAAAACTAAATAAATCTGAATAGTCAGAAAAGACAAAATATAAAATAAATTTTTGTACAATTGCCAAAAAAATTAAAAAAAAAGAAAATATTTTAGTGAATGGATATTTCAATGATATCAGAGTAGTTCTTCCTGTTAGCTATGGGAAACATTTTTTTTCTAAAAACTACCGATGTCGATATCACACATTAATGACAAAGAGTTGAGATATTACTAGAGGGAAAGGAGAAAGGATTTGGATCAGCTAGAAATTATTATAGTCAGCAGAGCATGAAAATTCCGAGGAAAGATAACGAAGCAATGGGTGACAATAACAGGGATATAAATGTTGCTTGGTTTGAGAGGCTTGTTTAGGGACATGAATGATTAGTTGATGGTAGCACAGTTGGTCTCTACTAGGCAAAATAACAACATATTGAGGTCGTACAATGGTGAAGGCTCATCAAGGGAAAATATCCACCAAAACACATAGAGAATAATTGTTGGTTTTGTTGCGAGGCCTTTCCAACCCAACTTCATCCATAGGGAAGAAGACATTGTTAAGCCAGAGATCCAAACATCCATAGTAGATGACATAGTGGCCAGTTTATGTGGAGTATAGACTCCTACTATCTGAAATTAAGGAGACAATATCACTCACTGATTTTATGGTATGAAGAAAAATAAGGGTGGTCAGAGAGCTAAAGTAAGGCAACAAAAAAATCCAAGGGACCTCCAACATGCATTGGAGAGACTTACACTTCCTACATATGATGGATTCAACAAGTGTGAGGCACCATCCTCCTGATCTCCTTAATTCAAGGGCACTGACCTCCGAATGAACAATATAATAATTTATTTGAAACTTCGTCTTAGATCTGCCCTAATTCACATTCATACATTTGTGCAATACTCCACTAGAATCTGCCTTTAGAATTTTCAAAGATCATAAATTCTGCCATAAAGCTCATATGGATCTGCTAATATATCTTCAAAAATCTGCACTTATGTGCCTTTCAAATCTGCTCCTTATATGAATGATATTCAATGAATTGCTTGCTTTCAAATGATATTCACAACCTCTTTAAGTATTCTTACCAAGAGAGGCGACTTTTCAAAGCGACACATACTTTGCAAATGGATGCAACTCCTCCTTTTAAATGCACTCTTTCATCTCTACCTTGGGTGCTTCAATAGGGGTCGACCCCTATTTTTAATTATATTTATTTTATTTTAAAAAATAAACCCCTAAAAATGGGGCGCACCACTTAAGAGGGTTGGCCCTCTTCATAAAAATTATTTCATAATTTTTATTTTATTTTTTTCACTTCCAAGAAGACTTTTCCAAAATACTGTTAGCTTCATGACGAGCCTTCCAAGCGGCTTGAAAGATCTATCTAGCACCTGAAACAAGAGATTGAACGAGAAATGAGGGATATGAAGAAATGACTAACACTGGGTAGAAAAGCGCCCCTGCAGGCCAGGGGTGCCCATCTTTTTGAGGTCCTAGATGAAGGTTTCTAACCAAATGATACCTAGAATGTTTGTCTCAGACTTGATCAGGCTTCACAACGATTCCGTCAGCGGGTTAATCTGAGTTGCTGAACTGCCGGAATCAGGAGTCAAACAAAAGGTTTAATCATGGTCAAAAATGTCAAGAAATAACAAGAGCGCCCTTGGAGGCTAGGGGTGCCCAAGGTTTTGAAGTGTCAAATACAGTCTTTTTGGTCATATTAGATACTCATCTTGTTTATGACGCTTCTAGCTTTCTGTTGCATACCTCAATCAAGTCAAAAGACTTCTCAGTAGCTTGTAGCCAGGGTTTACGTAGATTTTTAGCCAGTTGAGAAAATGGCTCTCTAGGAGAAAAAGTGCCCCTAGAGGCTAGGGGCGCCCAAGTTTTTCAACTACCAAATGATGTTTTTTAGGAAAAGTGCTCTCCAAGAGCTCACGTTCAGTATTTAGCTAACTCCACAGTGGGCCTATCGGCCAGTTCTGAAGTTTTGCCAAGTAACGGAAAACATGAGATGAAGTAAGGTCAAAATCACCTTCAAACTGATGAAAATGCATGAAAAATTGACTAAGTCTGAAGCTGAAAGCGCCCCTGGAGGCCAGGGGTACCTTGAATTTTGAAGCCTTAGAAGTCATAATTAGGGTTTGCAACCTCAAGGAGTTTTCTTGTCGGTTTTGATCCTGCTTTTCAATGAAACTATCAACCAGTCTTCTAGATACATCAGCCAATTAGAATCAATGATCAAACATGGGCTCCGGTGACGTTTGCAAATTGAAATTTTTAAGAATTTGGCTATGTTTGGAAAGGTGATGCCAAAGTCAACTTGACTTTTGAACTCAAGTGCAAAGTGATGCCCTATAAAGGTGTAGGTTGAGAACTCAACTTAAAATAATATTTAATCTCTAGTTTAACTTCTGAGTCGACTTCATCTGGACTTAATTTTTGCTTGCAAAGGGCAAATTTATTTTTGCATGTAAAGTTAATTGGAGTGCATGGAGGTGGTGCCCATTTAGGGCTTATTTCTTAGTCAGTTAACTGAATTTGAGGTCCAATCAGTGGCATCTATTTTTAGGGAAATTGCATGCATTTATGATGCCTTAGCTCATAATTCTTATTTATTAAGGCATTAGGCGTCCATTATTCACATCACAGGTGAGAGAAAACACATTTTTCTTGAGCAAGCAAAGATCTGAAGGTGCTACAGGCAATATTTTTCAGTGTTCTTTGAAGTGCCAGGTCTAGATTGTTTAGAGAACATATTTTTCAGACTTCATTTTTCGAGTGCATGCAGATTTCATCAAATCCAATTCAAGCATAGGCGTGGTTTTCAGACGCAGAATAATAACTTCTATTTTCTATCTCTAAAATTCTTCTATCCTTGACTTAGTTTTTCTCTTGTATGTCAAAGTAAACAGTAGAATTTTCAGAATTTGATCATCTGGGTTCACATATTTCAGCGTTAGCAGCAAAACCCATGTCTTAGATTTTTTTCAAGAAAATTGCCTGTGGTTTCCATTTCTGAAGCACTATGTTTTTTTCTGAAGATTCCTTTGCATGTGGGCCAAAAACTCATTTTTTCCAAAATCAAATCATCTGGGTTGGCTTAGAATTCCATTGCCTACAAAACCCACATGCCAATTTTTCTCGAAAAAATTACCCCCAAAACCCCTACAGCAACTGCAATTATCAACTGAAAATCTTTTGCATGCCTTGCTAAAATTCATTTTTTTGAATTTATGACAATCTGGGTTGGCTTAGAATTTAATTCTCTACATAACCCACGTTTCAGAAAAATTTCGAAAAACTAGCTCGCAACTGCGTATTTTTAGCCTCATCCAGAGCCATATTTAGCTTTTTTTGAAGTTTTCCTGAACATAGCTGACTTTACAGTCAAAAATCGAGTTTTTCAAAACGCAATTCAACCCAATAGAATACAAGGGCAAATTGGTCTTAGTGCATGACTTTTTGAAAACCTTTGAAATAGACTTGGGTCACGTATATCTAGTGGTCAAATTAAGCACGTTGGAAGGTATTAGCAGCACGACAGTCAAAAATCTTTAGCGTTCAGGGTTGCTGGCAGCAACATCTATTCCTATCACGGTTTTTGATCTCGAGTTTGTCATTGCTTGCATTAAGCATTACGACTCATCCACAAGACAAACTAGATCAGTTGATGGGAGAGTCATTTGCAACCTCAAGCCGAGGGATGTCGAAAAGTGCTTTGCTATTCCACCTTGCTCAGACAATTTTACCATAGTCATGGAGGATTGCGTCAAAATATGGGAAAGAGACAAAGAAAGATCTCAAAGAAAGGTTGCTCAAAGGTGGCTAAAAGAACATAAAACCAACATGCCAAAAAAGGTTGGGCGTGGGGAGTTCAAGGATGAAATTGCTATCTTGATTACTTTGCTCAACCGGGTTACAGGTCAGGAGGAAGCTGTATAAGAAAATATGGGACAGAGTCAAAGAGAAGCTGAATAATATTATACAAGAAAATGTTGTGCGTCTTCTCCAATCTTCATTCAATACAGATTACATATATATAGGAGTTGTATTTCCTATATTCTAGGAAACCTCCTATAATGACTCCTCTAAATATATGAGTTGTTTTAACAACTCTAACAAACACACTCGTACAACAAGATAAGTCTATACATATGACTTAACTAACCTAACAAATATTCCTAACACTCATAATAACTATGTAAGTTATTAATTTAACTCACTTTACCTCACACTAACATGTGAACACTAACATAAATTCCCAACACTCCCCCTTAGTGTGAACATGGGGAGAAAGTACATCACAATACTTGATGACCACATTCAGTAGCTCACCAAAAATATAAGGTAAGAGTAGGGACATAAACATCTACTCATGAGAAGCAATAGTGGAACTGGCCTCACTACACTTAGTACTTCCATCCAAGGATAGGGACAAACACATCTACCCATGGAACTGAGGACAGGGACTAACACATCTACCCATGGAACCGAGGACAGGGACTAACACATCTATCCAAGGCCTTACATTAAGTTTGGATAGGGACAAACACATCTATCCAACATCAAGGTTAAGAACAAAGACAAAGACATCTGCTCACAACAATTATGATTGGGGACACACACATCCAATCATAATCACCAACTCCTGTGACTAGGGACAAACACTTCCAATCACTTACATCATCTTGTGAATGGGGACAAACACATCCATTCACATACAACCAAAAAATGTGATTGGGGACATACACATCCAACCACAAATAGAAAGTTTGAGAAGACAAAGTCCTCATTGTCATCTATGCAACCACCATTATAGATCATTACCATGCTGATCACAAATGATATGAGACGGTAATTGCCACTACCACCTGGAAACCTGTTGGCGTTTAAATTCGCACCTCTGGAATGTGAATTTGAAACGGACAGCTATGCATAGTAAAACTGCTCTTCAAATTAGGAGGGGAAGCTCCCTCTTGCTGATGGTGTTGAAAGAAAGTAAACTAAAAGCTAAGTTGCCTATCTTTTTGATCAGCTAGAGCACAAGGTTTATAAAACACAAACGCCGCAGCTGAGATTTTCTAATTAAGAACTTCAACAACGACTAACTTAAGCTAAAGATGTTTCTAACTTCTCAAGTAATAGGTCGAGCAAAAGAAATTAGAAATGAACAAGGTTGATTCTCTGACAAAGTGCTTCAATAAACTCTTTCTCAACATACATCTACACACTTCAATGTAAGCTGAAATTAAGATCATAAAAGCATAACACAAATAACGAAAATCTGAGATGTTATACTAAGGAAAAGGAGGCTCATGACTTTATTTTTCAAGCTTCTAGAACAAAAATTACTAAACACATGCCTGGAACAAGAGCTTGTAGCTAAAGAGGCTTGCAAAACTTGTTTTTACACAATAGGAACAACAATTACAATAACTACTTGTTGGCTAAAAGAGACTCAACAATTCGCTATCATAAAACAATTAAACAACACTGAATAACAAATAGAGGGCACTTAGGCTCAGTGTTTTGTTATCACTAGCATGGTTAAAAAAAACTAATGAGCAAAGGCTGTTATTTATAGGCAAGCAGAGGATTAGGGAACCCTAAAACCTCCTTGCTTTCACAATCTAGGGCTTGCTCAGCAAGCAAGCTTTATTTCTAAATCTAGAAAGAAGATAACATCTAACACCTAAGAAAGCAGAAAAAGTAGGGATTGCCAACTATTACAATTTATCTTCTTTCTCTTCTTCGAAGAATGGATAAGAATTGCTCCAAGAATAGAAAGAAAGCGAAAATAAAGCTTCTAGATGAAAGCTTGCTTTAAATCTCAATGACATCTGCTAAAAAGCAGGAAATTGTGTCTCGGTTCGGTGCATCTATCCCATCAATAGCAAAGTTGCGTTTTTCCAAGATATCCTCTCCATCTACAATTGATCTCAGGAAGTCTTCGACCTCATTGGCCGCTTTTTCAAATTTTGCTGACATCATGGCAAGGTGACTCATTCTCCTGCCAACTGTATTGCTGCTATCATAGCTGTGGACAACACTTTGAAATTGAGTTTGCACTTCATCAAGCCCGATGTAGGAACCATCTTCAAGACTATACCGAGAAGGAATCTCTGTGAGAAACTCATTGATGAAAAGAAGAGCTTCGATCACCCTTTGTTTGTAGGTAATAAACTCCTTGGATATCCTCTCGTAGGTTTTAACCTTGAAGACATGACGCTCTCTCCAAGCAAGGATCTGCCTCTTGTGTTCTTTTGAAGCTGCTGAATCATAGGCTGTATCTAAATCAGCAATGATGATCTCATGCCTTGGTTTTATTTCAGCCACTGATTGTTCAAACCCTTGAATACCTTGACGCAGCTAATGAGCGTTGTCTCTCAACTGAAACATCCGTGCCAAGATCTCCTTTCCTCTGACAATGAAACTCTCGATCCACTCTTGAGTTTCCTTCCCACAAATAACTAGCTGTCTCAACTGATGATGATCAGCTGGTGTCTCTAAAACTTGGGGCAGCAGTTGGGTTGCTTGTGATGAGCTATGGATGAGGTTAGAAATATAAAGCCTGAGCTGCTGTATTTCAGCCTTGAGGGCTGCTTTTTCTTCCCCATCCTTGATCACTCTTTCTTGAAGGCTTTTAGACACAACTCTAAATAGATTGACATCTGCATGTCTGGTATTTTTACCAAGGTTAGCCTTAACCATTATGAAGTCATCCATATCAACTTCATCTCTGTTCTTGTCCTTTGGGGGTAATGCAGTATCCATGATTGTCTCACCATCAGGATTCCTATCAAAGTGAACTTGCTTCTTTGCTTTCTTCTTAGGAGGTTCCTGATAGATGTTATCAAGGTCGTCAAAATTTACCTGATATGAAGGTCTTCTCCTTACCCTTCCCAAGGAGCTCTCAAGCGAAGACACGGTAGTATCTTTACTAACTTCCTTGGGAGGTACAATTGCAATTTCTTCATCATCTTCAATATCTAGGTCAATATGGATTGGTGAAGACCTTGTTAGTGGTATAGAATCATGTGCTAAGGGCGTTTCTTCTGTCTCCTTCTGAGGTATAGGCTTTTCTGGAGGAGCTTTTGCTTTAGCTGTTGGCTGCTCCTGTATAACTATGCCTGAGAAGTCTAACCTTCTTCTTTTATTTTTAGTCGATCTGCTACCCTTCATGCCTTCTTGAGACTCACTTACACCTTTCCCTTTTGATTGTGCTTTGGAAGAAGAGGGAAGTGTTCTTGGCGGCTCTGCTGCTGGTATGGACTTCTTCCTTTTGAGAACTAGGAAGACCTTGCTATGTTCGAGGACTTGCCCCATCCTTTCTTCGACTGAGAGGGATTCCTTATTAGCCCAATTGACTTGAGGAAGGGGCTGATCTTCAATT
>VDFB02258842.1:0-18935 GCA_007258455.2 Sequoia sempervirens
TTGTCTAACTTTGGTTTTGTCAACAAGGACTTCAAGATGTAATGGGTCATTATGATTTGTCTTCTCGATTGCATAGTTTAGTTCGGAGAATGTGGCATGATGATTATTAGTCAGGTAACCTACCATTTCCTCTAAACGATTGACATCAAGATTATTAGGAACAGTCGTGCTTTGTAAAGCCTTATCTAAAATGGATCAATGTTCAAGGGGGATACACAACAATTCCAAGATGGAAATTTGGGATGGGGTCTTCCCCAATTGATCAAGTAAGCTATATTGTGGCTTGGAATTTTGTGGTGTCTGGTGTGATGGAGGGCCTTGGATGGTGATCTTGGTCTGACTAGTGTTAACATCGCACTCGGGAGGTTTATTTATGGTAATGGTATTGACATGGTCATCAACGGCTCATATATGATTGACAATGGGGCCACTATAATCATGCTTGACACTAGCATAGTTGGCAGAAGTATTGGTCTTGTTACTCAAACTGGGGCTTTTCTTTTCCCGCGGTCATGTAGTGGATCAGAAAATACCTTGTGATCAGTGTTTGAAGATGTCACTTTATGTCCACTCAGCTGAATAGTTTCATTCTCAACAAAGTCTTGTATCATGTTTATCAGTTGACGACAGCTTTCTAGGCTATGTCCTTTGGTCTAATGGAAATCACAAAAGAAATTATCATCCCACCAAGATGGTTTGAATTTCCCTAGATCGTATTGTCTTGGCTCTTGAAGCTATAGAAGATTGTGTTGCAACAGTTGTTTGAAGACTGACTCTATGGGTTCCCCAAAGGGAGTGAATTCACGTTTCAGAAACCTTCTTTGTTGTGGCCGTTGGGTGTTTTGGGTCGTATTGGGGGTTTGGTTGATGATGTTAAGTGTGTTGGTAGAGGATTTATTTCCTCTAAGTGTAATGATTGGTCCTGCTTGTAAACTTTTAGCATCAACTACCCCATCGTTGGTAACATTTTTATTCTGAGACCAAAACTCATTTCTGTCATTGGGGGTGTTTTGCACTGTTGGATTTTTGTTGGATGTCTATGTCTTAAGTTCTCATTTTTTGATGAGATCTTTTTCTAGTATGAGCCCCTTTTCCACTAGTTCTCTAAAGGATGTGCAACAATGTACCCTTAAGTCACTTCTCAATTTCGAGTTGAGGTTTTCTTGGGACATAGTGACCTTTTGTTTCTCAGGTATCTCAATAGGACATTGACTGGCTATAGTTCTCCATCTCTGGAAGAAAGCGATAAAATTTTCTCCTTCGTCTTGTTCAGTATGACACAAGGTTGCTATGTTTATTTTGTGGTTGATGTTAAAGGAGAAGTTTTCAATGAATTTTTCAGCCAGTTCGCCCCATGATTTTATGCCATAGTCAAGACTTGAAAACCACTCTAGTGCAATTCCAACAAGACTTCTCAGAAAGAGTCTCATACGATAGGTGGGGTCGTAGGCAACATCTATGCACATCATTTAAAATTCCCTTATGTGTTCGATTGGATTTCACTTTCCATTGTATTTGGGAAAGTTTGGTATAACATACCCGTGAGGGAAAGGTGTCATGTACAATGATTTATCGAAGGGAATTGGGCATAAATCCTTTGCTGAAAAGGTTTTCTTGTTAGACACTACCATGTTATCCATCTGTGTTTGAAGTGTGTGCATTTTTGTCTACAGGGTGTCAACTTGAGTTAATGATGTGTTAGCTGAATTATTTGGATCTATGTACATGTTTTGGAATCTAGTGTTGTGTGATGGGTTTTGATTAAATGTGGGTATGTAAGGTGGGTTTGGATTTGGAATGTTAGTGAATAGGTTTTGATTTAGAATTTGTGAAAATGGATTTTGATTTGGAATTAGTGTAAATGGATTTTGATTTGGAATTAGTGTAAATGGATTTTGATTCAGAATCTGTGAAGTGTTAGGTAAGTTTCCATATTGGAAAGAGGGTATGCCTCCTATCTGTGAAACCCCAATCTGTGGTATAGTACTAGCGACATGAACACTAGGTATAGCTGTTGTCTGCAAAATAGTGCTAGTGACATTGGCACTTGGTATAGGAGCTGATGTTCTATATTTTCTACTCCCAACAAAAGGACCGAAGGGATTGGACGATGACACTACTATGGTAAAATTTAGCCCCTGTGTTGAGGTAGGAGTACCAAATGGAGTTGTGTTTATTGTTGAATCGCTTTGTGTAGGTCCTCTAGATGGTATAGCAGTAGTCACTTGAGGTATAGTAGCACTAGTGGTAGTAGTGTTTGTTCCCTACGTAGATGCAGTTTGTAGGGTGCGAATATCAAAACTAGGAGGTAGTTTAGCACCTTCTGCTAACAATTTGGCTAAGTATCATTGAGGATCATTTGCGAGATAGTCATCTACGAAGGAAGAAAACTCAGGGTCTTGTGTAGCAGCCTCTATGTCACTCACATGAACATGTCCTTGTGTATCTCTAGTAACAAATTTCTCTAACAAAGTCTTGTGAGGTCTAGATGAAGATGCCCCTGTAAAGGGGTTTGAGAACAGATTGATGAATTCATTTAGATCAGCCATCTTTTCTCTTTCTTTCCTTTTCGATCTTGTTTCAACCATGTAATGTAAGCTCAAAGTGCAAGTGATGCAAAAGCTAAGTCTATGGATGATTATGAGTCTAATCTATGTTTTTGGGATTTTCTGAATATAAAGGATGAATGTATGTAGCTATTTTTTTGGTATTTTCTCTACAAAAAAGGTATGTCTAAAATGACGCTATTCTAGGATGACAGTGTCTAAATATGCAAAGGTCTACGTGATCAATTTGGAAGATTATAAAAGAGGTTATCTATCAGCTAAAGTGTAACCCTAGTTTCAATTTAGTTTTTGACAAGGAATCTATGCAGGATAAGGACTAACAGATAAGGTCAACTCCCAAGCTAGACTGATGAGCTGGAAGGATTCATGTGTAGGACAAAAGATATGATGACTAGGTTCAATGACAATGTTTGTTGAATCAAGGGTTTATCCAAAGTGTGAAAGGTGCCTATCCTAAAATTTGCAAGGGATGATCTCTCAAAGACCCCTAAGATGAAAGTAAAACCTATGACAAGGGTACCTATTGTTACGACTAAATGATTCCTAAAGGATGCAAATCGTGCAAGTTTTGAGCAAAACTTGTGGTTTTTGTCCAAGAATCAATGAAAAAGGATAAGCTAGATATTGGTTTGATTGTTTATTCTCGATCTGTGACAACAAATTCTGGTTTTCTAATACTCAGGTAGATGCGCTACAAAATTTAACAGTTGCGATTTTTTTATCCCAGTTGTGGTTTTCTGGTAAATTTAGACTCGGGTACCAGATAGATGCAGTTTTGTTTACAGTAGATGTGACTTAGAATATCAATTGTGACTCAGACTTGGTCAGATGTAGTTTTGCAAGATTCTATGTACCGATAAAAGTTTTGACAGAGGCATGTGCGTTGTTCTAGACTATAGATGTGGCTCACCTATTCAAATCTGTCACAGAATATGACAAGAGTGGGTTTTAAAATTAGATGTGGTTTTCTACAAAGCAATTGTGAGCTAATTCGACAGATGCGACTTAAGTTTAAACGGATGCAACTCAACTTAGATTTTGGACATGCAAATTTGGATTATTTCTGATAGATGTGACATACTCTGTAATAGATGTAACTCTAAATAACAGTTGCATGTTTCTGGTGATCAATTGTGGTTTTCCAGTGACTGATGATGTAAACTGACTCTGTTTTGTAATCAAGTTTTGGAAAACAATGAAAACAATCAGAAGACAATGTATTTTGATACACGTGACCATGTAATATTTCAAAAAACAAGTACAAACCTAAGGCTATGAAGGACAATATTTACTGAGTTCTCACTTGGGTTTTACCTCAACTACGCTTATTCAAGGCGGATGACTAATAGCTTGACCCCACTGGCTCCCCTCCATGGCTTAACACTTCTTTCAGGGCAGCCAAGCTACAATACCCATAAAAATCCCATGGCATACTTCTCATCTCTACAATGAACCATAAAAACGTGAGATGGCTACACAGGTCTGACCTACTACACTAATAAATAGAGGGCTTTTGGCCACTAAAAAAAAGGGTGTTTAATTCGGGCATTCCATTCATGGGGTATCATCCATGCAATGAGAGACCATTGCTTCCCTTCTCGTTGGAACAATACTCATGATTCTTGAGTTTTCCTCAAGAACCCACATTTATTTAATGGTTGGAAGTCGCTCAAGTTCAGCGTGTGACCGATTTGAGTCATCTTGGGGTGAGTACTTTTTCCCACCAAGACAGGCCCAATTTCTAGAGTCGGTAACCAATTCTCTTGCACCCAGGATTGCACGAATGCGCAAGGGGAGAGGATACTTCGATATACCAAATCATGAGGGTAATAACAAAGCGTGCTTTCACACTAAACACAATAGACAATAGTAAATTTTAAACCCAAATGACAATTTTCTAATCTACCAGATAGTCTGTTTAAAAAAATAAAGTCTTCGACACACGTCCGATAGAAACATTCATTAGTAGTTTTCAGATTAATCTTTGGCAATCGTCCTATAGAAAGGGTTTTGAAAACTTATCTTCTATGATACATCCTGCAAACACTATGTTAACTCCCTAAAACACATGTTGAAAACAAAACATTAGCTAAAACAAAAACACAAAAGAAAACTGTAAATCGAAAACTAAACCCAAAAATTCACCAGTCAGATGCATTGTTTAGAGCAGAAAATGCGTCGCGGAATTTCACCAGTCAGTTGCTATTTGATAAATCACAGATGCGTTGATATTTGTCAGATGCATCATTTTACTCATCAGATGCAGCTCGTATAATTAGTTGTGTCATTTCATCTATCAGATGTGTCATTCCTTATGATACCTACAAAAATTGAATAAAAGTCTACGGATTCGCGAAGACGGTGTCTTCACGTCAGGTTCACCAATGTAACATCATGAAATACAATGAAAGGTTAAAGCAATAACAATGCAATTAAACTCTAATGCAATCTAAAGTCAAACAACAAAGAACAAAGGAAATAAGCTAAAACACAAAACAATCTCACCAAAGATCGATGTAACTCCATGGATAACCTTTGTTGTCCTTCTCCATTTTGTCTTCTATAGTGTACTTTCCCTTAGATTTTCAGTATGTGTGCAAGTATAGCCTTGATGTATGTGATTATAGCAAAACATCGAAGATTAAACAAGTGCTCCAAAATTCATACAACTTCGAGAGGAGCTGCAATGATGAAGGTCAAATCAATTTATAGAAAATTGATCATTCGAATGACAGACTGAGATCGAAAGATAAACGAATGATTTAGATTAAAATATTTGACATACATTGAGATAAGTGTTAGTATTGATATGAGTGATAAAACCTAAGAATAGAGATCAAGATTAAATATAGATTTAATATCTAGTTGAAAGTATTCAAAAATTAGAAGAATAATGTTTGCATGAAAAGGATAAAAATAGAATAACATAAATGATTTGTTCGAATGCGTGCATAAATTATTAATAAATAAAGTGTACATGCATAAGAGTCTTAACTAGATAACTGACTAGTTATGACAAAGAGTTTATTCGTGAAAGACACTCAGACATTAAATCAGTAGATAACTGTCTGATTCAAATAGATCTTGAGTCAAGTGGGAATGAATACTTAGATAACTTAAACATTTATCTAAATATAGAGGAATGTGTTAAAAATAGACTTTTATGAATTAAATGATTATTTAATTCAAGATTTGACATTTAGAGATTAATTAAATAAATAAGATTTATTTAATTGAGTAAAGAAAAGGTTAAATGAATAATTAAATATTAAAGTATTTATTTAATTATAGTCGGAAGTATGGTAAAGGTAAATTAAATAAGAATAAGGATAAAGTTAATTAATGACGCAATTAAATAAAGAGTGTTTATTTAATTAACCAAAATAGAATAAAGAAAATGTGAATTAATTAAATAATTAAGATTATGTAATTAATAGAAGAATAAATATTAAAGTGAAGTAATTAAATAAATAAGTTTATTAAATTAATAGAGAAATAAAGGACTTTAGAGAATAATTAAATAATTAACATTATTTAATCATGACTATGAAAATATAAATTATAAAAAAATTGAATTCGTAGGCTTAGACCAAATTTCAATGTCTACATTTTTCCCGTCTTTGATACAATGTCATTTCGGTGTTGTGTCAAAGAAAATCGATCAAAAACATGCCCAAGTCATGCCCCACCACTTGTACTTCTTTTGTCATCCACAACCTACCCAATTTGCATTTGTATAAGCACATAAGAGAGAAATCAGTATCATTTGTATACCATAAGCCATGTTCAAGAGTGCCCTTTAAGTATCTGAATATTCTCTTTATTGTTGCCACATGTGACTCTCTAGGATCTTCTTGAAATCTAGCCACAAGATAAACTGCATGCATGATATCTAATCTAGTAGTAGTTAGTTATAAAAATCCACCAATCATTGGTTTGTACTTCCTCTAATCAACCTTATGAGATTCTTCATTCTTGCTTAGCTTGCAACTAGTAACCATAGGAGTGCATACTAGTTTAGAGTCTTCCATTCCAAATTTCTTCAGCATTTCCTTAACATACTTGGACTATGATATGAATATTCCTTTCTTTGTCTGATTGATTTGAAGTCTAAGGAAGAAATTCATCTCCCCAAACATAGAAATCTCAAAATATTTTTGTATTTCTTCTACAAATTTCTTGCACATACTGTCATTTCCTCCAAAAATTATATCATTAACATACACAACCACAATCAAGATTTGATATTTCTCAACTTTAATTTAAAGATTGCTCTATGCAATACCTTTAGTGAATCCCTATTGCAACAAGTACCTATCCAATCTTGCATACCAAGCTCTAGGAGTTTTTTTGAGTGCACATAATGTCTTCTTCAATTTGCAAACCATGTTAGGATTATCTAATAACTGAAATCCTTTTGGTTGTTCAATGTATACCTCTTCTTCCAACTCGCCATTCAAGAATTCAGACTTCACATCATGTACTACTATGCCAAAAAGCGGAATCAGACATAGTTCATTTCCCATATTGACCCTTAGAGAAAAGTTAATGCTAATTAAACCAATTCCAACAACACCATTAACAGATTCAACAACCAGAATCAACAAACATGAAAGATGAAACAAACAATAGGAACACATAGATTTTACGTGGGGAAAACCCTTACGGGTAAAAAACCCCACTCCAAAAGCCTAGATTGCCATTGTATTATTCAACAACAGAATACAGTTACAAATACAATTCAAGCTCTAAGCCTTTATAGAGTTTACATATTGTTCCATTCTAGAGAGAATTTGGTAGCATAACCCTATTCTATTTCCCTCTCTCTTGTTTCACATTTCTCTGATCAACCTCGTAGTCCATTACAACCTTCGCACTATTACAATACTCTTATAGTATATAGAGAAAATTCACATAGAGAGAGGTTTCACAATCGAACCACAAAGAGAGAGAGAGTGCAACTTTTTCTTGTTACAGAGTATCACCATGTATACCAGTCACCCATCATCACTTCAGTTCCAGAGAACCAACTGCTACAATTCCCAACTATTGTTTCAACTTCTATAGGTAACTATCATCAATCATGTTGGGCCATCGAAGAGACTTATTTCATGCTCTATCTGATAACATAAATCCCCTTCGATGTTATTCATTTGCTTAAAAAATTGTCAAGATTCAGTATCCAACCATCACCTTCCACCTCAACATCAATCAGGTCCCATTTTGACGTTATACATGAGTTACAAAGTAATCCTCATCGTCATATTAGGGAGACACCAATTCATCTCCCACTGATACAATGAGGTCATATCGTCATTCACTTTACAGCTCCAAGTCTATCAGCTCATCGATGAGACAATAAATTGACTCCCACTGATACGAAGATGTCATACCGATGAAGTGCATATCATTCCATGTGGTCCCTACTCCCAAGTCAGCATGGCTTGCACCAATTATCGCTTTCGTCCTAATAGCTCAGGTCCCACCTTAGTCATCGGTCCATTGAGGAGACCACCTTCAAAGCCTTGCTGATGAAGTAATGTCCCATCGATGAAGCCTATGGTTGATATGTCAGGTTTCCAAAACCTCACAACCCGCGAAATGAGGTTCTAGAGTTTCAACTTCCTGCAACCTTGCAACATCACCACAACCCATCGGTCTATCGAGGAGACTCAAAATAGATTCCCATTGGTTGTTACAAGTCTCGCCAACAACACCCTTCATCGGGCTACCGATAAGACTAGTGACTTTGTCTTGGCAATATCCAACTATCACAACGACAATGCAGAGACCCAAACATCAGTATGTTTAAGGCACCGTTTCTCAACATTCTCCCACTTGATAAAGAACATACTGCCTATTGATCAACACATGAAATTTTTGTATCACCTAGGACCCCAGCAACAACATCTATAATGTCCAGCATCTCAAGCAATAGTTCTAGCCATCCTCTAAAGGAAAAGAACACACCATGGTGTATATGCACCTGTCTAATCCGAGACACCAACAATAGAACCAACGGATGGAAAAGGCTTCAACACACTACCACCACTCCACTGTGCTCAACAAGCCATACAGAAGCACAAATAGCATCAACTTCAAGGCCCAAACCAAAGCACAACTGTGAAGTCACCCTCCAGAAATAAGATATAACACCAGCTAGAACAACCAGAAAACTATTTGCTCCCATCCAACCGATTAACCCACATGTCTGAAAATAGCACACACAGCAAGCATTAATCCATCAAATCACACATACCTCAAAAGTATCTGCATCAACAAAATCATGCCACCTACATAGCCAACCCAACAACTGCAAAACCAAGCTACATGTTCCAACCAGTCAAAGAAGACAAAACACATCTAGGAACTCCCACTACATCATGTAGTACCAAGGAAACATCCACAATGATATGCACAATCTATAAATAAATAACCTGTAAAGAACAACTCTCACCACAAGTCTTCACGGCTCTCCCAAGATCTCCACACCCAACAAAGGAAAGAGATAAAGAACCTCCATGTCATCACCCAAGAACATGAGTAAAAACACATGACCACAAGCTAGTGATCACTATAGCTCCAACTAGACCTCAAGCCAATGTAATGTGAAATCAAACATCCAGGAAGATAACCAAGACCAACGAGAAAAACCATTGCACATCATGCACCTATAGAAAATCCTCCTACATACACCTCTGAATGCCAACTATGTCAAGTATGATCTCCTTCACAACACCCCAAAAAGAATAGCATAACAACACCCAATTGTTCAAACTCCAAGATCAAACACAACATATATACATGTAATCTATAGATGTTAACTTCTCCAAGAAGATCAAACTATTTCATTTCCATCTCAAGAAATTAGCCCATAAAACCATCTCCTAATAGTCCTCACCAATAAATGACATCTTAAACTAAAAACACACAAAAGCACATGGAGATAACCATGCTAAACATCCTTCAAATGAATCCCTCATAACTAACTCAGAGCTCAAGATCCATATCTATGAAAGATACAACATATAGACACATGCTAAACCAATCCTCAAATGAGTATCCAAAGCCAATCACAAAGAATCAACTCATTCCATGAGAATCAAAGCACGAACACATCTGAAAGCAATAATGGGAAATACCTTTCAAATGATATTTTTTCAGTAGAAAAGAGGGGGAATGAGAATGCTCTTCCAGGGTAACCGAGTCCTCAAATTATCACTTCCACCTGCAACTCAACCTTCACAGCCGAGAAAAAATAATCACAAAATAATGTGATAAGCTTAATTAAAGCTAAGATGATTGAATAATCATGTACATAGAAGCCTATTAAATAGGCAAGAAATGCGGTGAACAAACTCACCATCATAAAACAAGATGAGTCATGGGTGAAACTACCCAAGACAAATATTAGCAAATATTAAATATATGTGTCCTAAGTTAAGCTTAAGACAATGTGTAAAAGGTAAAAACCTATTTACACCAACACCCCCCCTTAAGTGCAAACTTAGGGAGATTATTATGCAAGATGAAATGCAAATATGAGTCCCGACTACGAGGCCATATTAGGTACTCATGTACAAATGCAAATGAAATCTCTCACAAATGGAGAAAACCCAGTGGGACAAAACTCCTCCCCAAAAGAGAGATACAATACAATAATGATATCCATCACAAATCCAATCAATCTCTATCCATACAAAGGATGATAAAAGAGATCATAGGACCCCCCCATAAGAGATAACCTGCAGCAAGAAGAAGCACTGGAAGTACCCTATGGAGTAACACTAGAATCCTGAATGCGGAAAGCAAGGAAAGATACTTCTTTTTACTAGAAACCATATTAGAGTCACTAGAGGACTCAAGTCATAATCATGATAAAGCAACAGCAGACCCAATGCCAAGGAACATTGTAAAACTCACAAACTGACACAACTCTAGAATCTATGATACATCAGTCAATTGAAAGATGCTCTGGAACTAAATTGAAGTGCAAAGAAAATCTGAAGAGCACGAGAGTGCAAATGGACCTTTAGACTTCGATGAGAAATAAATGTAGCCAAACAGAAAAATTTTGAGGAAACATTAGTACCATTGGAAAGTTGAGATCGCCACCTTTCCGATGATATTTCGTTTGCAAAATTTTGCCATCTGGATCAAAAGTTATGAAAAAAAAAAAAAAAGGCCTAGAAATGGACCTTTACACTAATTGAGGTGCGAAAAGTAATACTAAATAGGTCAAAAGATATGGCCCCAAGTCGGCCATATGACCCCTATTCAAAAGGATTTAAGAAAATCTTTTATCCCCGCCACCGCCATTAGCGGTGGCGGGCGGAGGTAAGTGGTGGTGGGGTCTCGGTGGTCGTGTCACCTGCGGCCACCCGCACCCCAATACTCGTTGGATTACAAAATACTCGTCAGCTAAAAATCGCTATCGGCTTTAAAGAAACACAGGTCATATAAAACCTGCAAATGAAATAAATTAAGGGTGCTTGTCGATGAAGATCTGTGTGGATGGACAACCAACGAATGAAAAGAGTCTTCGAACCAGCTGCAATGATCGTGGGCCAGAAAAAGGTAGATGAAATAAGTTTTGGTGGGTCTACTGTGTATACCCGCTAAGGACTGTCGATGGCAGTTGATGGAGATTAGACTATGCAACGATCACCACTTGTATTTCATTCATCAGCGATGAAGCCAACGAATCCGCCAATGAAATTTGAATATGCCTTCAGGAGCGGACACCAATGAATGCACAGAGACGGTGACCACCCACAAGGAACAATGCTTCGTACCTGACTGCCAAGAGAAACAATGTTGATTGATAGGGAACAAGGCCGATGTCGGTGAACCAAACTTTGCTGGGGATGAAAGTGCTCATACCTCGCGAACAAACTTTGACAGCGACCGATGAAATGTGAAGGCTGGTGCAGAGGACGAATCAACTGAGTAGATGTCGACTAGGCCAATGGAGAAGAATTCGGTGCCAACGAGGGAAGACACCAGAACAGATCCCGACACAGAGAGGATGGAGGACACCAACCGATGCAGAAGGTAAATGTTGGCAGTGACTAGCGAGGGATCGACCGTTATAAATGCAGATAGTCGATGTAAGATCCGCTAAGGTCAAATATGGGCTGGTGGAGATACGATCTTAATGAATGTTGAGATTCGTGCAGGATACCCAAGACAAGCCATCTTTCAAAACCAAACTGATAACTTGACATATCCTCCTGAGATGATAAAGCCCGTCGATGCCGATGTGTGACTGCCAGGGACGATGATACAATGCTTTGATCGGGAAAAAACATATCCTTCATACCAGTGACTGTGATAATCACTCCTGTTGGATGGTGTACAATGATTGGAAAAACCAAATCTGGCTACCTCCGTACCCTACCGATGAATGAAAAAACACGAGCTGACAAAGAGCCAGCGACCAAGAGTCTACCCGCATACCATAAACTCGATCGATGGATGTAGACTATATATGTTGATCCATAGACTTCAAACTAGTATCAGATTTGACCCACGTGATGTAAGGTCATGGATGGATAAAAAAAACAACTGCCGATACAGACCAAGATTGGTATGACTGGTTATTGCCTCATCCACAAAACAGTCAGTGATGGACAGAATAATGAAGGAGCCCAACAGGAGCGAAGAATGCCAATGCAGGCAATTGACCTCTAATAGTTGCAAAAACAAATTTACCCCAAATTTATAAATCAAATCACAAAAATATTTTCTTGAAAATACTTTTTTGCGAAAATAGGTGCAGGCTAACCACATGGAGGTCTGCCAAAACACAAGTGGCAAATTATTCTCAGTGGAAGAAAGGGCAGGAGGCCTGCTCTGATACCATGTAGGAGAAAAGCTCCAAATCACCCAGGAGAAACCTACAACTCAACCTTCACATCCGAGAAAAATAATCACAAAATAATGTGATAAGCTTAATTAAAGCTATGATGATTGAATAATCATGTACATAGAAGCCTATTAAATAGGCAAGAAATGCGGTGAACAAACTCACCGTCATAAAACAAGATGAGTCACGGGTAAAACTACCCTTAACAAATATTAAATATATGTGTCCTAAGTTAAGCTTAAGACAATGTGTAAAAGGTAAAAAAACTATTTACACGAACATCAAGCACCACCAAGACCTCAACCAAAGACTCCAAGAATCCTCCATGGTTCCAAGATGCTACACATCTTCAAATAGTATCCATGCAAATGCAAAAGAACCCATCTGCAGCAATAGGATCTAAGATTTCTTCCTAGTAACATCTGCAACACTAAAGAATATCATTCACCACCAAGTGATGAATCCACAGTCATTGCTAAAGCTCCCACTGAACCATGATAATTGAGCTCTCAAGCATCATGACCAAACATCTGCTATACTAAAAAATCCTCCAAGTCTACTCATTTAACATATCCATCTAACAACAATACAAAGCAGCACCAAGATCTCCAAAACCAAGTAGAAATAACCATCACTGTCAAAAAGCTTACACAAACCAGTGTACCCAAGCTATCCATGACATCATGATACACATGCTACAAGTTCCCATAACTAACTATTCAGGTACTCAACACCATTTATCCTCTCATCTCCAAGTAACCACACCAATGCACAAGTGACCACAGAAAAGGCCAGCTAACAATTCTACATCAACACTAAATCAACCTCGTGGATATAGGTAGTCCACTTCCGAGTTATCCCACTGCAATCAATAGGTTGTACACACCTATAGAACTGCATGAATCGTAGATCCAAACAATGAAACATGCAAACCCATCATCACACTAGAAACAACAAAACTGAGATCTCAAAGAGAATAACCAAGTAGACAATCATGACTTAAACACCAGATCAAGTTCAAATCTTATTTTCAAATCACGTCCACAACGAGCACCATAGTCATGGAAACCATCAAGCATCACCACAAGAATGTTGAGTGACATATCACATACCAACACTCCCATGAAAATAAGACATTACACCTCCTCATACCATGCATAAAGCATGCATGCAGAACTACAACTATCTCATCCAGCAATGCCCTAAAAGACAGGGTCTAGAAAATAGTTTAACAGTAGCTCCACAAAAACACAAGTTTTTTCTTGACCATGTAAAAA
Organism: Sequoia sempervirens; assembly: GCA_007258455.2. Taxonomy (NCBI): domain Eukaryota; kingdom Viridiplantae; phylum Streptophyta; class Pinopsida; order Cupressales; family Cupressaceae; genus Sequoia; species Sequoia sempervirens. Next base: position 13,713 of record VDFB02258842.1, read on the forward strand.
CTACAAAACCACATAGCGATGCAAGTACAAAACATCCATTAAGGGAAGAAGTAGTTTAGGAACTTCAACCCAGTTTCAGGCCAACTCCACAACCACCAACATGCACATGCATCTGAGAGAGACGGGCTATTGTAGGATCTTTTAGATCATCCAATGATCAACTCCATAGCCTTCATGCAATCAGGGTACCATAATACTATGCCTTCCAATACTAGGACAAAACACCCAACATAAGCACATTTCTCCATAGCTGAGAAACAACCCAAGCTTCTCCATATCACCAGGAAGCCTCTCACACAAACACCCAATATGAAAGATTTGATGCAACACAATCATAGAGTAATTAATATTCCATCCCATGCATCAGGATTATACCCCAGCCAACTCACAAGCTTCAAGTCACATCATTTCAATATGACAAACTCAAGTTTCTCCATCTTCCATATTGTGTGTTGTCTCTTGGAACTCAAAAAAAAGAGCAAGAACTTCTACTCACCAAAGGATCAATCCATCAGTCGATTCCTTCAGATTTCCTCAAGCCTGCCACACTAAGACATATTCATAGAAGGAATACCCAAAACCAATAACACACTAGGAAGAAACACATCCCAAAAAAAGGGTCTGATACCACTTAAAGGGAAAGTCTGATACCACTTAAAGGGAAATTATGGTCATCTTAGAAAGAAACATTCAAGAACAGTAGTGCCTTCGATAATTTTAATTTCATCAAATTGCCTCAAAGACACATACTACTATGCCACAAAGCAGAATCAAACATAGTTCATTTCCCACATTGACCCTTAGAGAAAAGTTAATGCTAATTAAACTAGTTCCAACAAAACCATTAACAGATTCAACACCAGAATCAACAAGAATGAAAGATGAAACAAACAATAGGAACACATAGATTTTACGTGGGGAAAACCCTTACAAGTAAAAAACCCCACTCCAAAAGCCCAGATCGCCATTGTATTATTCAACAAAAACATACACTTACAAATACAATTCAGGCTCTAAGCCTTTACAAAGTTTACATCTTGTTTCATTCTAGAGAGAATTCAAGAGCATAACCCTATTCTATTTCCCTCTCTCATGTTTCACATTTCTTTGATCAACCTCTCATTCCATTACAACCTTCGCACTGTTACAATACTCTTATAGTATACAAAGCAGATTCACATAGAGAGAGGTTTCATCGAACCACAAAGAGAGAACGCAATTTTTTCTCATTACAGAGTATCACCATGTATACCAGTCACCCATTGCCACTTTAGTTCAAGAGAACCAACCGCTACAGTTCCCAACTATCGTTTCAACTTCTACAGGTAACTATCATCAACCATGTCGAGCTATCGAAAAGACTTATTTCATGCTCTCTCTAATAAAATAAAGTCCCTTTGATGTTGTTCATTCGCTTAACAAATCGTCAATAGTCGGTATCCAACCATCGCCTTCCACGTCAGTATCAATCGGGTCCCACTTCGACGTTATTCATGAGTTACCGAGTCAACCTCATCGTCATATTAGGGAGACACCAACTTGTCTTCCACCAATACAATGAAGTCCTGTCGATGTTCACTTTATAGCTCCAAGTCTATTGGCTCATTAATGAGACAATAAATTGACTCCCACCAATACGAAGATGTCATATCGATGAAGTACATATCATTCCATGTGGTCCCTACTGCCGATTCAACATGGCTTGCACCAATTATTGTTTCCACCCTGACAACTCAAGTCTCACCTTAGTCATCGGTCCATCAAGGAGACCACCTTCAAATTCCTACCGATGAAGTAACGTCCCATTGATGAAGCCTATGGTGGGTATGTCGAAGGTTTTCAAAACCTCACAACCCGCGACATGAGGTTCTATAGTTTCAACTTCTCGTGACCTTGCAACATCGTCATAGCCCATCGGTCTATTGGGGAGACTCAAAACAGAGTCCCGCCGACTGGTACAAGTCTTGTCGATAGCACCCTTCATTGGGTTGTCAATAAGACTGGTGACTTTGTCCCGGCAATATCCAACTATCACATCAATAATGTAGAGAACCAAACATCAATATGTTTGAGGCACCATTTCTCAACAAAATCCTTAAGTACTACAAAAGCCAAAAACATCCTAATAGCCTCCATCCATGCCACTGAAGAAAATTTCTCCTCAAATTCTATTGTAGCCTTTACACACAAGCCTTTCCTTGTTACTAAAAACTTATGAATTCTCATTCAATTTGTTTCGGAACACCCATTTAGTTCCAATCACAATCTTGTTTGTTGGTCTTGGGACAAGTTCCCAAGTTTGATTCTTCTCAATCTGCATCAGTTCTTCTTCCATAATATTGATCTAAAATTCATCTTTGCATGCCTCAATCACTATTTTAGGTTCAACTTTGGAAAGTAAACATAGATTTACCTGTTCTTCTGTCATAATAGTGTTTCTTGTTGTAAATACACCTCTATTTTTGTCACCAATGATCTAATATCCAAAATGATTCTTTTGTACATACTTAGGGGTCTTAGGGATCCTTTCCAGAGCTTCTTCCTCTTCAACCTACACTTCTTTTTCCTTATCATCATCTTTCTCTTCTTCTCTGCAAGAGGACTCATTTGATTCATATCCTTCTATCAGCATTGATCTTTTATGTAAGTCTTCATCTACTTTGACACTTGCACTTTCAACAATCATTTTTATCCTCTTGTTATAATACCGGTAAGCCTTGCTCTTTATAGAGTATCCAAGAAAGATTCTTTCATCATATCTTGCATCAAACTTTCCTAATTTCATCATCTCTTCTAATATAGCATTTTCTTCCAAACATTGAAATATATGATAGTAGGATTTCTTCCATGCCATAATTCATTGGGAGTCTTTGAACCATTTGTCCTTGCTCACGCTCTGATAAGTATGTAGACTACAATATGAATTGCTTCTCTCCAATAAGCATCTAGTAGATTTTTTTCCTTTATCATTGTCCTTGTTGCTTCCTGAACAATCCTATTCTTCCTTTCCACCACTCCATTCTCCTGAGGAATCCTAGTAGCTGACAAATGTCTCTTTATTCCATGATCTTCACACAAACTATTAAACTCATTGGAGGTGAACTCTCCACCTTTTTCAAAACTTAAACATTTGATTTTCATATCCATTTCATTCTCAACCATAGCTTTAAATGTCTTAATTTTATCTAGAGCTTCTAATTTTTCTTTGAGAAAAATTACCCAAGTCAGTTTAGAGTAATCATCAATCAATAACATGAAATACCCATCACCTTGAAAACTTCTTGTTCTTGTAGGTCCACAAAGGTCTATATGCACCAACTCCAAAGGTCTTGCAGTAGAGTATTCTTTTGAAATTGAACTCTTTCTTGTTTTTTTTTCCCCAACCTCGACATCTCCCTTTCAAATTGCATTGCTATTTTGTAATCTTTGGAAGATCTCTCACACCTTGAGCATATTTGATCCCCTCACTAGGTTGTCAAAATTGATGTGACACATTCTTATATGCCATAGCCAACATTCATTGATTTGATTCAAAAATAACATACCATTAGCACCCTTAAGTTGATAAACATTTCCATTTGTCCTTCCTGCAACAACCAAAGTTCTGGAGTTTTTCCTAATCTCACAACCACCATCCTGAAATACAATATTATATCCTTTGCTATACATTTTTCCTACACTTAGAAGATCATGTTGGAGACCCTTAACATAAAGAACATCATTTGTATTATGTTTGTCATCAAAACTAATTGAACCTTTTCCATTTATCTTAGCAAATGTATCATCACCAAACTTCTCAAGTTTAACAAACTTACTCTTATCACCTATCATGTGGTTTGAGCATTTGTTGTCAATAATCCAATAGTTTTTGTCCTCTCTAGTATGAAAATCAATCACCATAGTCCCTCTGACATTATTATGTGCTTTCAGAGCAACTTCCTTCATACATCTTTCACATTTAGCAAAATTAGTTCCAACATTTATATCCATGAACAAACATTCATCATTTTCATCATTCGAGTAATTATATTCATCATCAGATATACTGACATCTTCTTTAACATAATAACTTGTCTTAATTGATTTACCTTTATTCTCCATAAATTTATCATTTGAAGCTTTTATTGGACATCTTGAAGCATAATGACCTATATTTCCATAATTAAAACATTTTCAAGGTAGCTTACCTCTATATTTTCTAGTGCCCTTTTTCAATATCCTCACAAAGTTTACTTCTAACTCATCAAACTCATCTAAATCATATTTCTCATTCTCCTCTACTATTTCAACTTTAAAATTAATCTCTTTTCTTGAATCACTTTGACCAAACTCTCTCAATTCAAAAGTATTTAAAGCACCAAACAACTGATATCTAGAATAATGATCTAAATTATGAGCTTCTTCAATAGCAGAAACCTTATCACTATAAGATTTAGGAAGAGTTCTTAATACCTTCTTTACCACCTCATCTTCTTCAAGTTTTCCACCAAGGCCTCTAATAGAATTGACAACTTTGTTCACTCTATGCATGTATCCTGTAATATCTTCATCTTCTATCATCCTCAGAGTTTTAAACTTAGTCTTCAAATTTTGCATCTTTGTTTGCTTGGCCTTATCATCTCCTTCATAGACACTTTCTAGTTTCTTTCAAATTTCTTTAGTAGATTTGTAGCTCATAACCTTCACAAGTTTTAAATTAGAAAGACCACTCTAGAGAGCATACCTTTTCCATTGTTCTCATAAGCCTTGATCTCATCATCATTTGACGGTCCATTTGTAGGAATTGTATATCCATCTTCAATTGACTTACAAACTCCAAATGCTAGGGAAACAAAGAAACCTTCCACCCTAGTCTTCCAAAATGCATAATCAGATCCATCAAACAGAGGATCCTCCTTTTTGTGCACCGTCGAATCTACCTCAAACGGTTAAGCTTTGTTCTAAGGAAACTTGCTATAATACCAATTGTTGAATGCACGAGACAACTAAGAGGGGGATGAACCAGTTGTACATTAAAACATTAGAACCCTCATTAACATTCAGATCTGCATTAGCTCCTAATCCTTGAACCATTAAACCCTTATCATGCATTAGAAGAATATAAACATGAGAAGTAATAATGTAAACACATCCAAACACATGAAAACATCAGATTTACATGGAAAACCCAAAAAGGGAAAAACCACGGTAAGGATTAGCTCACAATATAAATTAATTGCAACA
>VDFB02258843.1:0-13585 GCA_007258455.2 Sequoia sempervirens
GAATTTCCTAAATTGTGAGTATTCTTCTGCTCAATGCATCAACCACTTTGTTGAGAGCTCCTTTCTTGTGCTTGATATTGAAGGTGTAAGCTTGCAAATACTCCACCCATTTCATGTGCCTGTGACTCAACTTCTCTTGTGAATTCAGGAAACTGAGTGCTTGATTGTCTGAATACACAATGAATCCCTTGGGAAGCAAGTAATGCCTCCATTTCCTTAAAGCCTAGACCAATGCATACATCTCAAGGTCATAAGAAGAGTACTTCTTCTTGGCTTCATTTAACTTCTCTGAATGAAAAGCCACTGGTCTGCCCTCTTGACTGAGAACAGCTCCAATAGCTACATTGCTTGCATCACATTCAATGGTGAATAGCTTCTCAAAACTTGGTAACACCAAAACAGGTTGGGTAGCTATCTTTTCCTTCAGCAACTCAAAACTCTTGTTAGCTTGCTCATTCCATACAAACTTGGTTTTCATTCCTCCTTTAATGGTATCCAACATAGGAGCACAAATAGCACTAAACTGTCTTATGAATTTTCTATAATACTGAGCAAGACCATGGAAGCTTCTTACCTCTATTGCTATTTTTGGAGTGGGCCAATTGAGGATGGCTTCCACCTTGCTGCTATCCATTTTCAATTTGCCATGTGATAGCACAAATCCAAGGTACACTAGCTTTGTTTTGATGAACTCACACTTTTCCAGATTGATCGTCAGCTTCTCCTCCTACAGCTTCTTGAAAATCAACTCAATATGTTGGAGGTGCTCTTCTCTTGTTCTGCTATAGATTAGTATATCATCAAGATACACTACTACAAACTTGCCAATGCAGTCTTTGAGGATTTCATTCATGAGTCTCATGAATGTGGAGGGGGAATTAGATAATCCAAATGGCATAACTAGCCACTCATAGAGACCCTCATTGGTTTTGAAGGTTGTTTTCCACTCATCTCCTTCATGTATCCTAATTTGGTGATAACCACTCTTTAAATCTATCTTGGTATAGTACCTAGCTTCACCTAGACAATCCATGAGATCTTCAATCCTAGGAATGGGAAACCTATACCTGATGGTTATCTTGTTTATTGCCCTGGAATCAGTACAAAGCCTCCATTCTCCTCCCTTTTTAGGTGCTAAGACAGTGGGAACTGCACATGGACTAATGCTTTTCCTAATGAGACCTTGGTCAAGAAGTTCTTGAATCTGCCTAGCTATTTCCTCATTTTGTTGAGGTGTCATCTTGTAAGCTGCTTTGTTTGGAAGGGTAGCTCCTGGTATCAAATCTATCCTATGACTTATGGCTCTTTTAGGAGGTAATGTTGCTGGTTGACCACTACTTACAATACCTTCATAGGTCTGCAACAATTCCTATATCTCCTTAGGTAACTCTTGCTTTTCAATCGCTTTCTCTTTGCTCACCTCTCTTGGCTTGATCATCACTGCATAGCCAACTCCTTCTCCTTCTTCCAAGGCTTTTAAGAACTCTTTTTCACTAGCTATGAGTAGTTTAGAACCTACTGTCTGCACCTCTGTGTCTTCTAGCAAAGACTGAATCTTGAAGGTTACATTGTCTTTCTTGAAGGTATATGAGTTCTTTGCTCCATCATGCACAGCTTGGCGGTCAAATTGCCATGGTCTACCTAGGAGCAAGTGGCATGCATCCATAGGTAACACATCACACAAAAATTTGTCCTTGTACTTTCCAATTGAGAACTCCACCCATGCTTGCTCATTCACCAAGACATGCTGATCCTTATTGAGCCATGTGACCTTGTAAGGATTGTTGTGGGGTATCCTTGTCAACTTCAACTTGCTGACTACCTCCTCTGACACAATATTGTTAGTAGAACCTGAGTCAATAATGACTTTACACACTTTCCCCATCATCTTGCATTTTATCCTAAACAAGGACCTCATTTGGCTTGGCTCTTCTTTAACCAGTTCTTTGATCAAAGTCCTCCTCATCATGAGATTCTCACCTTCCTCTGAATTCAATGGTACCTTAGGGTGTTTATCTATTGCAGCTGTCTCATCTTGAATCAATAGTTCTCTTATCTCCTCCATGAGAAGTGCTACCTTTCTCTGGACATCTATAGGCCGGGTGTCCCAATTGGTTGGTAACATTTAATGTTGGTGAAGTAGCTGCCTCTTCCTTGTCCACCACTTCTTCCTCTAGAACTAAAACCTCTTCCTCTACCACCTCTACTAGAGCTTCCTTCTTGTTGTTCTAAAAATCTGACTTCTCCTTGGGCTCTTGGTTCTGAACTCCTTCCACCATAGCCACCTCTTTGTCCTTTGCTATCTTTCCCTTTACCTCTGCTTTTGGGATTTTTCTCTTGTTTCTTTTTACCTTTCTCCTCTATTTTCAAAGCCATTTGATAGCATTGGCTAACTGTTTTGAAATTTACTAAACTCATGTCTTCTTGAATAGACCATTTGAGTCCATTTAGGTATCTTGCTAGCTTAATGCTCTCATCTTCAACCACCTTTGATCTTAAGAACAATTTTTGAAACTCCTCTGTATATGTTTGGACATCCATATCTTTTTGCCTTAGATTGTGTCTTCTCTTATGCAACTGAACTTCATAATCATCAGGGAGATAAGTTTTCCTTATCTTAGTTACCATTCCTCTCCATGAAACTATGGGACCTTTTCCTTCTTTCTCTCTTTCAGATTGTACAAACTTCCACCATGTGAGAGCTGCTCCTCTCAACCTTGACTTGGCCACCTTTACCTTTTGGGCCTCTGTTATGCCATCACATTCAAAGTGATTTTCAATGCTCTTAATCCAGTCTACAACTGAATCAGGGTCCATTTGTCCACTGAAAAGTGGCACACCCTCCAATGCTTTACCACTTAAGGCTTGCAATGCCTTCAAGAATGGTTCTTCAGCAAGAACAGGGTCAGGATTTGGAGCTTCCTCCTCCAAATCCTCTTCTTTTTCCTTGGCTTCCTACCCTTCCTTCTGCTTTATCTTGTCCTTCACATTATCAACTGTCTCATGGACTTCATCCAAGAGCTTCTCCACTTGAGATAACCTTTCTTTCAGTAACTGGTTATCTTCCTCTTGCTCTTCTACCTTTTTAGCCAACTCTGCATTAGTCACCATGGTTCTTTCCTCTGGTGTGTTCTCTCCTACTGACTCAATGGGCTGCAACATCAATCACAAGCCTTGAATCCATCCTGGCTCTGATACCAATATGGTGTATGGTATAAACCAAAGGTTGCTTGCACTATCTTGTAGAAGAATTTCCACTGTCTCCTGCTTGGAACATGCTACCAAGGGTTCTTGTTGAGCTTAGAAGATTATCCTAGTCCTTCTCCAACTCTTCTCAAAGAGTTCTCCACTAGTGCTTTACCTTTGGAAGACCCACACCTTCTTGCAACTGATTACTCTTCCTTGGACTTAGAAGGGTCTAAGTGCCAACTTCTCCATCTGACTTGAACTCTTTGCAGGGGAGATAGATGCTATGTTTCCATGCATTTCACCACCATTGGAATCCATCTTGGAGGTTCTACTGTCCTCAAACTACCTGATTTCAAGCTTTTTCTTTTAGGAGGCCTATTCTCTACTAGCCCTTACGAGTCAGTTTTTGGCCTTTTGTTCTTAAACTTGTCACACAACCTATCAAATGAAAGACACTTTCAGGCACCCTTTTAAGAGCTTTAAATCTTGCACTTGATTTCAGACCTCTATCTGTTCCGTACAGTTGATTCCTATAAACAAGGACTACTAGGGCTAATTGGCCTAATGCCTAGGGTTTCATTATTCTTGATACAAATATTCTTCCAAAGGATTGATTGAAGCCTCAACCCTTTCAACCTATTAAGATGTGACTAAAACCTCCCTGACACCGTACAAATTCTGTACAGTGGTCTCTTCCCCTGCCTAAGTTCTTTAATTTTCACTCCCAATCCCCTAACCGGGCAGTCCTAGCTCGCCTAGGGTTTGGGATTAAAACTCTTTGCTCCATTCTCTGTGTTTCCTACTGTTAAATATTTACAAGGGACTGACTCCACTCCCATATTCCACCAATCTTAGGAGAATCCCATGGTCAATGGCTATGGGGGAGTCATTCCAAAACTAACCACCAAAACAGGAATAAAATCCCTTACAATCTAATCTATGGATACAAAGCACTATCACCACTCAAAGCAAATTGCTTATACAAAGAAAGATACCTAAACTACTCTATAAACACAAATACAATGCTGTTTCAATATACACAATGCCTATGATAACTCTGCTTTGCAAAACACACGGGATTTTTCAGAAAACAGAGTTCTTCTTATATTCAAAAGCCAAAACTTGATAACAACTACAAAAAAAACTGATTGCTAACTACGAGCCACACCTTTTTACATCGATGCCTTGCCACATTTCAAGGGATATTGATCGATCCCATGTTCCTAAACTTTAGGGAATCCAACCCCACTAAGTTGCATGCAAACAAACAAAAAGTTGCCATGCAATTTTACAAGATTATTGCAACTTACCATCATGTCATGTTCCTAAATTTGAGGACCTCTAACACCTTATTTTTGAACCAACAACTCTTTAACTGTCCCATGGCATCTTCAACAATGAGGATGTGGCTTTAACAAATTTAATGCATTATATGCTAACACATGCTATCCAAAGCTAAATAAAACAACATTTAACAACATAATAACTAAAATGACACTAATACTAATGATTAACTCATCACACTCAACCAAGACCTTCTAAGGTCCAAAACAAACACACTGAAATCCTGATTTGGCCAAGATCAGGTACAAGCCAAAATTGTTGATAAACCAAAATGGAGGTCAGCCTAGGTGCTCCTGCACCATTTTGGAAAGCAGTAGGGATGACATCTACGCAGTCTGACTAGGCGTCTACCTCTTATGCATTTATGGCTAAAAGACCAACAGATCATGTCAAATCATCTACATGGTACTGTTGGAATTTCAATTCACACCTCTAGAGTGCGTATTGGAAACAGACAGCTATGCACAACAACTATATCACATTAATGCTAGGGGTATAATGGAAATATAAAGATTATTTCCACCTAATCTAGAAGGCCCACCGTTCTATCTTGTTTGAGGTGATGTGTTGAGTTGGCTAAGCTGCAACTACAAGTCGTGGCATATCTAATTTGGAGGATTTAGTTTCTAATTTACAAAGCACAACCCTCCTTCTACTCGAAGTCTTTTCAGCGTAGAAATATTTTTATTGGAACAAGTTGAGAGCTTCTCGAGACAACAGTGCTCTGTGATATATATATGCTGATGGAAATGCTATTTTTATTATTATTTTTATTGAAGGAATAAATATCTAGATTCTTTTTTTTGTGGATTTGTATTTGGGTTTCAGTTTAGAGATAAGGGATAAGTTTGAGTTAGTATATTTTACCCCTCTTTGAGGTTATGTTACAATGTAGCATCCTTTCAAAGAATTTAAAACATAATGCTCGAAATAAAATGGTTAGCTTTGGGAATATTCCCTATTCATTCAAAGAAGTAACTAGGAAGAAAGATGATGGGAGTGAAGATGGAGATTAGGATTAAGGATTTCCCCTTGAGAGGATATGTGGATTTGGGAGAACATAGGTGTGCTCTCCAAACAGATGAATGATGCAAGATAAAAGTGAAAGAGGAAGAAAGATGATGAATAGGTGGGATGGAAGGATGAAGAGATAATAGGAGGATATGACAAGCATGTACATAAGGATTCAAAGACAACAATGATGGTACCCCAATCAAGTTGAAAAGTTAAGATAAATTGATGATGGATGAAGTGTTGTTGATGTTATCCCAAAATAGCACAAAGCCAAGGATGTGATTGGATTATTTGATTTAGATTGCATAACTAGATTGTATGGATGAGGATTTTCTTTATGATGTGAGATTGCTAGAACCATTGGGAATGGATGTTAGCAATGAATTGATGAAATGAATGAATAAGATGGATGAAAATATGCTTAGACTAACAAATCTATATTAGCCTAAAAGAAACTTAATGGATAATGAATTGATAGGATAGATGAGATGCATATAACAATGGATGGATGCAAGTGGGTATGTGCACCAATCTATGATAAGAAAAGGTGCCAAATTAAAAGAAATCATGTTTTAGCTATTTGGTTTGAAAAAGAAACTCCAAATGGTTCATTTATTGAAGTCTATTTGGTGAGCACCAAATTTGGTGCTTGCAAAATGAAAGATGAATAAAAAAATCAATACCAAACTCATTCATTCTTCCCTCCTATGATTTGGTCTATTGGTTTTGACATTTCCAATCCACACTCACAAAAAGGACACCATTTTTTCACTTTTACCTTGTGATTCTTTGTGAAGATGCCACCAAGATATCACAGAGGTGAAAGAGATATGTATTTTTTAATTTTTAGTTTCAAATTTGAATTAAATTGTAGATTGAATTAGGTTTTTAATTAAAATTTATTTTAATTTCCAACAATTAAATCTCCACCTCCAAATATGGAAAATTCACAATCACCTCCTCATAAAGACCACCATGAGCAATAACAACATCAAACTCCTCCCTTAATTAATAGATATCCTCAAGGAAAATAATGAAATATTTTAAATCAAATTTAAAACAACAAAAGAGAACTTGAATAATTGATCAAGCAAGGCTAAATGATACTACTACAACAAATCCTCATCTAGGAGAGGCATTGTTGAATCCCTATAGTCGATTGTATATTATGTAGGAGTAATCAGTGAACAAATTAATTTTTCTTCAAATAAAAGGGAGGAATTAAAAAAATTTATAAAACAATTTTATGAAAGTGGAATTTCCTATGTGTAGGTACTACCTCGCACAACAGTTGCTCAACAAACCTATACTATTCCACAACTAATAAAGAATTTAGGCAAAGACCTTTCTTCCACACACTTTTCTTCTCCACACTTTCCTCTCCTTCACACTCTCTCATCCCATTCCTCAAATTATCTTATATATATACAATTATATCTTAATTATCAATTAGGTCAGCTTAATTAGATGAAAAAAAAATGATCAAAGCTCTCTTTATTGGCACCATAAAATATTTTATCCATGTAATGCATTGTACCAAGCCGACTGACATCCATAAAACACAACCAGTCTCCATAATCTATTTCATATGCTGAGTTGACTAAGACTAGAACACAATTCTTCAAAAGAACAAATATTCCTCAAAGAAAACACCTTTTGGATCTAAGAACACATTAATTTCCCATCATACCACTAGCATAGGGACCATTAAAAAAACCACAATATAAGAATATTCACCTTAATAGAATGCAGAGTCTCCCACATAGTATTCCAAGCAAGGAACAATAGTAGAATACAGAGCCGCACTCTGTTAGAGATAACTTTCTACTCACAACCAAAAACATCGCAAGATATAGGATATAGGTGTCTAAATGAGTCAAGATAACATGGTTAAGAGATTAGATGCATATCAGATTTTATAGTGATTTTTGGACTCAAATAGCAACAAACCTATCCATCACAAAAGGGCATTACTGGCAGAGAACAACTACCGGTAAACCAAGTAGACTTCTCATAGAGTTATCGTCATACAAATATCATCATGTTGACATCAATGACAACATAGAAACAACCAACACAAACCATCCATACTTCATGCTCATGTTGCAAGGCCCAATAATATCTCCCTTTGGCATTGATGGCAACATGCATGAAAAAAACATTTTCCAACAACTAAATACACTGAATACTCCCTCTATCAAAAATGTTCTTCACAAAAATGTTTTTCTCTATCTCTTTATCTCTACATATCTCTATCTCTTTTCCTTTGAGATCAATGACAAAGGATGAGGGGTTCGAAATATCTGTATATATCAAAATGTATCCAAAAAGATATGAACACAAAATTGAATTAACCTAAAGAACCTCTAAGACTCTCCAGGATGACCATCCATGACACTTTTCCTTCTTCCCATGAATATTTTTCACTTATTAGAGTCTTGTGTAATATATCAAGTTTAGTTAAGGACTCTATACCATTTGCTAGAGTATTGGGATTAAGATTAATCTCTTAATTCACCATACAACCAAAAACACTAGAAACATAAGTGCATTGCCTAAGTTTAATCATGTCTCTAAGTTCCAAAAACTTCTTGATAACTTCTATCCTTTGATCCTACAACAAAAATAATTTGTCTTGAAGCTACACAATGTAGGACCACCTTTGATTATCTCTATCTTCTGCTAACCCGTGGGTGCTGGCAAGAAGTGGAGTCCAAGCTTTGGCCAAAAAGTGGGTGTTTTCCCCAATTTTCAGAATTTGACACATTTGACCTTAAAATTTGAAGCACTTAGAGATGGAATCTTCAAAAAAGTCACTGATCATAAAATGTAGTACTTGGATTCTAGTTTCCACATATGTAATTTATTTCAATACCCAGATGGTACAAATTGAGTTTCAATAGGAATTTCTAAAAATCACTATTTAAAAGTCACTTTTTTTTACCATACCATGCACATGTACGGCATCCATATTTTGACCTAAATTATTGTATTTTTCTAAATCCTTTTGGGAAAATATTTGTGACTCACTAAAGCACGTTTCTGATATTTTTTTGTAATTTTTTATTGAATTTTTTTTGTTAAATTTTTATTAGCCATATTTGTCATTTTAAAAAATCATTGTGTACTACACGCATAAGATGACCTAAACTTATCATTTTTTAAATTTTTTTTCAAATTGAAAATAACTGTCTAAAGTACGTTATCGTGCAATTCATTTTATAAAAAAATATTTTAATAAAAAGTTATTAAAATAGTAAAAAACCCTAATATTTCAAGTTTATGGACCCATTTCATGATAAATTAATTAAAATATAGAAAAAATAGCCGAATTGTAAAAAAATTATATATTTAGAATCTGCACAGTCTCATCTATAATGGGTTTTAATTTCGTAAAAAAAATTGCAAAAAAAGTCTTCAGATATATGCCCAAAGTTACTATTTTCTTGTGACATTGTCAAGACCTTCAACTTGTAGGCTAAACCAGGTCCAAAGCTTAGGTTCGGGTCCCCAAGCCTTTTCCCAAACTAAAAAACAAAGCAAAAATTTGACCAAAATATCAAATCTTAAAAAATGGGATCCCATTTTGAAAACGGGATCCCATTTCATAATTTTTTTTTTAATGATTTTAAGAAATGGGATCCCGTTTCAAAACAGGATCATGTTTTTAAAACTAGATCCCATTTCTTAAAATCATAATTTTTTATTTTTTTTATGATTTTAAAAAATAGGATCCCATTTTTGGCTTGGGGTCCCGAACCTAAACAAGATCTATTTTTTAAAATCATAAATCCCATTTTTGAACCCGATTTTGAATTTTTTTCCAAGGAAAAAACTTCCAAGTTTTGTGGATTCATCATCTTGCATTTACCCCTGTATGTATCTACCTGAGTGCTCATCTGAGATTCACTCATCCTTATCTCGTTTATCATGTTTAGTGTACTGCTAGACTAATTTAGGCAAAAAGAAAGTAGTTCATGTGCCTCTTCTTCACAACCTTGTACACTCTCCAATTCCTTCATCACTTGAATGTGTGCATTTTCACATTTTTCTTTGATATCCTCCAAATTTCCTTCATTAGATCCAATTTCAGTAGGTACTTCAAGTACGAAGATGTAGACCGTCAAAGAATCAATCATGCCTTTGAGATTCTCCACAATAGAAATAGATGAATCAAAATAAGCACCAAGAATAATGTTATGCAATTCTTCCGAATCTTTCTGAATATTTATCCTTTCATGCTCATGTTCAAACTCACTTCCTTCTACAACTTCTTGCTTAACAAAACTCTTCCTTCTCTTCCCTGTTTTGGTTGTGCTATCAGAGGTACCTTCTCCATTGAGATTCTTAAGGATTTCCAAAAGAATTTTAGCATAATTATCAACTTCAGCCTCTAACACTTCATAATCTAATTCAGATATCCATACCAACCTTGATTCAATTGCTTCCATGTGAAAACAATTTGCAGACATGAGAAAATTTATGCTTCCGAAGTACCTTTCAACAACATTTGTTGGAATCCTAAACCTTTTGTTCATCCTCATCTAAAATGTTCCAAAGAATGTAGCAAGAGTAGTCTCTTGTGCATCTGAGCTACCAAGATTTATCATGAAGTTCCTGATTTTATGGGAAATATGCACTATATTTGACCATTCTATCCTTCCTATTACCAGTAACTCTCTCAAAAAGAAAAATAGCAGATAGAAAACAAGATTGACATACCAGAATGTATTCTTCTTACTCTTCTTGATTTCCTTTAAATTCTTCAAAAGATGTATACAAAGTAATTCACATAAGTCATAATCCATACCTCTTTTAGCCATATCAATAGCAATATGTATAGCAATAGTAGAAACTGTGAGGACATTGTTAAGGATACAAACTTTGTGACCTATGAATATAGTAGCATACCTTATTACCAGATCAAAAATTGATCTCAAATCAATCTCTTTCCCTTCAAGATTCACACTAGTAACCTCAATTATCTCTTTCTCATCCATAGGGCTCCTTTCATTTGGAAACTAGTTTGGAGGAACACAAACCTGTTACATGTCTAATAGCTTCTCGGGTAATCAAATGTGTCTCATCAGTCCACAAACATTCATCATGAATTCTACTTAAAACTATTCAAATATACTTCTTTTCAAATTCAAACAAAGGGACTTTCCTCCAAACATCTAAATTTTTCTCAACTAATAATCTATAGGCATCATGGTTCTCTTCCAATTCACTTTCCCATAGCATGTTCAACTAAACTAATGAAATTTATTCTATCTTACTGTAAAAAAATTCATAGATATCCTGTGGGAAATACTCTCGAAGGGATACGAGAGAATGCACCAACAAACTCTTTTGACAAATCCTTCAAATATCTTATCAAATTAACTTTCACTTTATTTTCACTATCCACAATCCTTGAATTATCCACAGCAATAAAAGGTGAAAGATTGTGCAGAAAGGAATACCTCTATAAATGCCTAAACGAGATGTATAGATATCCCGCTTCTAGAGCTCACTTCAAATCCACTTGTTCTTTTCTTTAAACCCTAAAACTCTAAATTTCTCTCTAAGCTTCCTTTGCATGCTTCTCCAAATTTACATAAGCCTCTTGAATTATTTGAATTTATTCTTTCCATCCCAAATGATTTTATAATAAATGCTTCAATCTATAGGTAGATTACCTTTAAAATCATGTACACCTTCATTCTTTCAAATTTTGTAGGATTTATCCTTCACACATGCGACTGAGAAAAATTCCTTAATTTCCTTACCACATTAAATATACTTCTAGATCATGATGTGACACAAGTATCGATGAGGAGGTTTGTTAGAATTTTTGATAATTGCTCCCCCTTAGCCACTGCTTTACTTAGAAATTTATGGGAGGATCTGCACCGGAGGTTAGCACAAATAAGATTGCTGATTCAACTTGCTTTCCCTCCTTTCTCCAAATCCTTTTCATTTCCTTTCTTGCTTCTTCTGAATCAACGATTTGATCATGCTTAGATTCACTAGATAATTATTTTTTCTTCTTTTGTAGTTATTAATAGGGAATTTTGGATCGCTGCACTTACAACAAACAACATAGAACTTCTTTCTATTTTCTCTTTTATTCAACTTATCTTCACACATATCAACTTTATATTCAATTTTCTTGCACACAAGACATTTTCTAGAGAATGATAAAGAATCATTCATTTTACTTTTGTAGTCCTTTTCCTTATGACCAAATTTCTTGCAAAAATAACATACACCATTGAAAGATAAATAACTTTTCGCATCATGTCATTTGATAGGAGTTCTTCCAAAAAAATTTCTTAGATATTTGATTTGTCCATTTTTGAACCGAGTCTTCTTATCAATAGATTGCTTTGCTTTAGAACTTTGACCTTCCT
Source organism: Sequoia sempervirens (assembly GCA_007258455.2). Taxonomy (NCBI): domain Eukaryota; kingdom Viridiplantae; phylum Streptophyta; class Pinopsida; order Cupressales; family Cupressaceae; genus Sequoia; species Sequoia sempervirens. Next base: position 11,943 of record VDFB02258843.1, read on the forward strand.
CAAAACCTAGACCACTCTTATCCACCCCCGATATTTGAGAAGTAATCAATTCATCAAGCATTGTTGAGCTTATCTTAGATTTTTCTTCAAAACTTCTTACCTTTCCCAAATCAAATCTCAATATTTCCGCTTCTTCCTCAAGCCTTATGCATTCATCTGTCTTCCTTTGAATTTCAATTTTCTGATATTCTTTAGTTCTTTTCTTTTCATTCAATTGTTGCAGTAGATTGGAGATAGTTTCATCTACTTTAGCCAATAGATCACATGCTTCAACACTTTTACTTTGCAAATTTCCAATATACACATTCACTTTCATCAACTTGTCCTTCAGATCTTTTATTTCTTCAGAACATCAAACATAAACCACTTCTAGAGGAAAAAATTCTTATATTCAAATTCTGGGATCTTCCTCAAGCTATTAAAATCCTTCTGAGCAACCAAGCTCTAATACCAATTGTTGAACATCAGGAACACTGAAAGGGGGGTCAATTAGTATTCCATAAAACCATTCACATAAAATCCATATAACCATTATCACAATTCTGATTGAATCAACAAGAGAGAACATATAAACAAATTAAAGCAGCCATACACATGAACACCAAGATTTTTATGTGGAAAACCTAAAGAGGGAAAAACCACAGTGAGGGTTAGCTCAAATATTATATTTGGATACAAAATTTTATGGGGCTCACTACCAGGACTCACTGTCCTTAAAAGGCTCACTGCTTGAATACAAAAGATGGTTGACCGCCAAGATACAAAGATAGTGGCTCACTACCAAGAGATTGAACTAATAGGATACACCTTCAATGCACAGGGTTTAGTTCCAATGAAGCTCGAAATATGAAGTACTGCCTCACACAACAGTCGCTCAAGGGTATGTGCAGGATCATGGTGGGCCAAAAATTGGCGATATGATGGATATGTGTAGGGTATGTGGCTGATGACTTTTTTTCCCCAAAATTGATGAAACAGAAAGGGTTTTTAAAGGAAATTCTTAGCTTTCCACCAATATAAATTATGCTTTACTTTGAATTTAATAAATAATTATTATTCATTTTCTATTTGAAATACAACTAAATTCTTGATTGATAGGCTTATTGAAAAACATCTATGGCTTTCAAATTGTAGACATCCAAATTTGGACACTTAATTTATCCAAATTTATCACCTTTCATCTAAATATCCTCTTATCCGAGTTAATTAAATAATATTCCTATTATTTAATTAATATCTTTAATTCTGCTAAATCCCTAAGGTATTTAATTAATAATTAAATACCTTACTACCCTCCTTAATCCTCTTTTCATCAAATAAATTAAATAAATATTACATTTGTTTAATTCCTCACATGTCATTTTCATCTAATCCTAATCCATTTCTTAATCTTTTCATTAAGGATGTGCACATGCCTAATCCTTGATTAGGATGTGTCACATCCTCCAACTTTTGCAAGTTGGCTTTTAATCCTAATTAGCCCCTAATTATCCTCTAATTACTTATTAATTAAGCCTAATCATTCTCCAAGGAATTTTTAATTCCTTTTTATTTGTCCTAGATTCTCCTCCTTTATATGTGAATTTTAATTCACATTCCATCCTAAGGCTTCTAGAACCTTGGACTTGTCACAATCTCCACAT
>VDFB02258844.1:0-23435 GCA_007258455.2 Sequoia sempervirens
AAATCTAGGTTGAAAACTCAAATAATATGTGGCTAATCCTTATGTTACCCTTGTTATCTTATATTCCAAATTATAATAGATTTGGCTTTAAGATTCATAATTCCTTCCATATGAAGTTTCTAGCATAATAATTGTTAAATTTGGCAGTTTCTCTAGAAAATCTATCACATCCTTGTGCACATAAACTATTAAACACATTACTACACCATTTTCCACACTTATGGGTCATGTTGTTACATAATCTCTTCTTGTTGAGAACTCTTAAACCTTAAGAATGCACTTTTACTTAAAAATTTTTATGTTTAATGCATGCATCTATGTTTTACAATTATTAATGGTATATTTGTTTCAAATACCATTCATGGATAATTTTGTGGATAGAAAAATTAATACACATTATACTTAGAGTACACTTGAGATAAAAAATATAGCAAGGAGGGCATGTACATCATATTTTTTTACTCAAAAGAATCTTTAGATGATAGCTTAGGAATTCCTTCCTCATAGTCTACCTAGGTTCTCCATGATTATTTATGTGAGGTGGAAGTACTATAAATAATATGCACACTTGTTCAAGGGCATTAACAAAAATTTAAAAAATGAGTTCATTAGAGAGATAAAATTATATAGATGGTAGAGGAAGACCCTTTAATATCTAGAGTTTAAAAGAGCAACACAATCCTTTTCATATCTATGCACAAACAGTAGGGAAAATATTTAGCATTATCTAGAATTCAGTTTTAATAATCTTGAAGATCATATCTGGGACTAGCATTCTTTGTAACATCCATGTTTTGAGATTAATGAGTATTTATTTATGGATGTGATGTATTTTGTGTAAAAATGTAAGATGGTGATACCTTAACTCTTATATTTATTTTTAAGTATTACCTTGAATTGTATACTTCCCTTGCAAACTTGCATAAGTTATGTTATGCGTTGAGAAGAAATTGACAATGGTGAAACAAAAAATATATGTTTATTAAGAATACCCCCATGTGCCAATGCTCATCCTTGCAAATGGTGGATTTGTTCTCTTCTCAATTCCTCTTCTTTCACCTCTTTTGGTTCATACTTTTCCTTTTCTTCATTAGCTATTAATGTTGTGTTTTTAACTTATTTTACACTTACCTAACATTCATGAACTCTATATTTTCTCTTTTCTAATCATTACTAGGCAGACCCCTTGTTGTTATAATTGCATTTTTTCCTTTCAAGAAAGGAGTCATCCATTCAAATCCTTACTTTTGTATTTCATATTATTCGTGCCCCAAAAAATTGCAAATAGATGCAACCCATAAAATTAGAAGACTAAGAAGATAATTAAGAAGAATAATTGTTAGCAACAATGTCCCTTGAGATTATTGACTTATTTATCTTTCTTTTTTATCTTCTTTATTATAATAAGTATTATAATTGAAATTATAATTAAAATTTTAGTAAATATGATCATGTGCAAAATTACTCTCCTACAATTTGAATTTCTATATAATATGGTCCCTCATTTATATTTAAATACCATATCATTTTTCTCTGCATGTGAAAGAAAAGTAGGAGCCATGTGTGGAAGCCATAATTATCAATTATAGTAAGTAAAGAATCTCTAAACTACAAAGGAAATATCAATATTACTTTCATTTTTTTAAATATAACCTTTATGAATTCACTAGATAAATACTATGAAGGCGTCTGAACAAATATATTATCACCTGCTTGGAGACGCTTGGCACCTTCTCTTTGTAGAAAACATTAGGTTTGAAAACGTCCTAACCGAGGAAGATGGGTCCAAGAAGAAAAGACAAAGTTGATGATCAAGCTAGTTGAAAGATTGTAATTCAAAAGATTATAATTCTTGTCAACCACGTGCAAATTGTGGGAATAACAAGAATGCTAGAGTGGAAGATTTGGATTCTACTTTGTCTGAGGTGGAAGTGAGTCATTTCCTATTTATAAGTTGCTCGTTTTAAACATTGTGTCCCCAAAGGCTTTATCTGGCCGATCATTCTAATCCTATCGTTCGACATCCTATAAGTAGGACATAGTTATTTGTGATAGCTATATCCTGTCATTCCTCTCATCACTCAATCCATAGTTTAAGTCCATTTTAGGAGAAGATGGATGTATTTGCATTGCCCCAGCTTGAAGATAATGAGCGTTCAACCCTCAAAGCTTGCGATGCTGGAAACGGAGGGCAGCCTCAGCTAAGTGATGTATGGCGAGATATACAAGGTGCCCATAATTGGAATGGTTTGCTTGATCCCATCGATCCCATTCTCAAAGCTGAAGCTCTCAGATATGGAGATTTGGCACAGCTTTGTTACGACGCATTTGATGGCGCAAGCTATTCCGAAAACTACGGAAGATGTTATCACAGCAAAAGAGATCTGTTCAACAAGATGGGCATCTCTGAAGGAGGCTACCAAGTCACTAAATATATTTACGCTAATACTAATCTGTTAAACCAGCTTTTTGGTGAGAAACCAAAAGACGAAGCTGTTTGGTTGGGTTTTATTGCAGTTTGCACAGATCCAAATGAGATAAGAAGGCTTGGGCGACGAGATATAGTGATTGCATGGAGAGGAACTCAGACTACTGAAGAATGGATACAAGATCTCAGAGATATTCTTGTACCTACAAGATTGTCCTATAGATGTCACAGGACAGGCAAAGACCATCATTTCGCAACCGGACAGGATGGAGTACTAATTGAGAGAGGATTCCTGAGCTGCTATACTTCAAATGTCCGTCGACGTGAAGATTCTGCAGGAGCCACTGTGAACATCAGCACGAGGGATTTGGTATTCTCGGAGATAGAACGATTGCTTCAAGTTTATGAAAAAGAGATGGACAATTTAAGCATAACATTTACGGGACACAGCTTAGGAGCTGCTCTTGCAACCTTGAGCGCTTACGATGTCAAACAACTGCTTGGCACTAAGAATTTTCAACATATTCCTGTGACGGTGTTTGCTTTTGCCTCTCCCCGAGTAGGAAATCTTGGTTTTGCTAAACGGGTGAAGGAGATTGGAGTCAAAGTTCTGAGGTTTGTGAACAAATGGGACGTGGTTCCCAAAGTGCCCGGAGTTTTTGTGAACGAGAACTTGGGATGGCTCAGCAAATTGCTGCATTGGCTTCCCTGGACATACTTTCATGTAGGCGTCCACCTTGTTTTAGACGAGGATTCTCCGGCCATTGTGGGCACCCCTACTGTTGCTGACTTTCATAATTTAGAGCTTTACTTGCATTATCTAGACCGGTCTGGTGGAACATGGAGAAGAGATCCAGCACTCGTAAATAAGCGCTGTGATTTATTGCGCGAGGAATGTAAAATTCCTCCAAAATGGTGGCAGCAACAGAACAAGGGTCTCGTTAAAGGTTCAAATGGCGAATGGAAGCAGTCCACAAAATCAGGAGATCAAGAAGACAATCAAGAAGAATAATGGGAAGCAATAGTTGATTGAGTTTATTGGTTTATTTGTTTTGTTTTCTGTTTGTAATAAGTATTGTAGTTGGTATTTTTGTGAATGTGGTTGTGGTGAAATAATGCTCATCTTTAATTTGAGCTTCTATTGCTGTCCTTTTTTAAATCAAGACAATTTGAGGTTTTTGGTATTTTTCTTTATTTTGTGATCAATAAATAAATATTAATATTTTTATTTTTTTTCCAAATGGTATTACAGTTAATATTAAATTTCTGTTCAAACAATGCATATGAATGTTATGAATGTGGAAATGGAGGTGTAGTTCATGTACAGCCAATCAAAAGGTAATAATAATGTTAAAGTATTGTAAGTTTGGCATGTAATTCTTTCAATGGGGAACAATAAGATCCAAATCTCCTTTCCAAAATATTAAAAAATGGTTGAAGGTCTACTTTTCAATGAAGATAAAAAAGTAGAGATTTAAAAGTGTATTTTTAGTAAGCATAGAGCTAGCTTTCAAATTAGTAAATCCATAAGAGCTAAATAATATCTTCAAATAATTCATACAGATTTATATGTTCTCATGGAAACACATTCTTTAAATAAGTTAAATTATTTTCTAACTTATATTGATAATTCTCAAGAAAAACTTGGAGATTCCTTAGCTGCAACATTCATGGAATTAAGAGAGAATTTACTGCTTCATACGCTCCACCATAAAATAGAGTTGTTAAAAGGAAGAATAGGACCACTATTGAAAACTGCAAAGGATGTGATGAAATGAAACAATTTGAATAAGATGTTTTGTGTAGAAGTAGTATGCCCAACAATATATCTTCTCAATAGAAGTCCTATTAAACTAGTTAAAGGAATAACTCAAAAATAAGAATGGTTAGAGATTAAGCCAAATGTTGATCATTTGATGGTATTTGGATGTGTTGCTCATTTATACATAACAAAGAAATAAAGGTCTAGTTTAGATGATAAAGGCCAAAAATATATTTCTATTGGATATTGGATCAAAAAATAAAGTATATGTAATAACCCATAAAAAATGAACCATGTATTTTTAAATTCTAACAATTTTTATTTTTGATAATATTCAAAAGATGTAATATATTAGTACTTCAATTATGAAATCTCGTGATTAAATACACAATGAGTTACTTCACTTAATACTTTGTGATTGATAATGGTTTATTGAGTAAGAATCAATATTAAAAACTAAATTGTGTGTAGGTTTGATCATAAATATACCAATTAGATCTATTGCAATGAAAGATTGCTTAATAATTGAAGCTTCTTTCTTTATTTGAAAATGTAAAATTTCCAAAACAATTTATCTTCTTCAAAAGCATAATTTCAAAGGAAAATATACCTTCATTTTATATTCTCATAGTATTTAAATAATGGTCAAATATATTACCATTTATCAAATTAGGCCCAATCACTACTAATTTTTTATGTGAATATAAATATAATTTCTTTGTGATATAGAAAATATAATAATTAATCCCTATCTTAGAAATCATGGTGACTTGTAGACATGCAAAATTGCCTAATTTGTATCACACATCATTAATCTTGCATTTTCATCATATTCATACTCAATCTTGCATATTGCATCATTTTCATCACTTGTATCACTAATTCCCCTTTTAAGATCATTTCTCACTAATTGTCTTAATTTCCTCTATTAATTAAGTAATTTTGAATTATTTAATTAATTCATCATATTTCAATAATTTTCCTCTTATCTCAAGCCTAATTGAATAATCAATTAACCATAAATCTAATTTTCCTCTAATGTCTCATGATTAAATAATCTTAATTAAATTTAATTATCTATCTTTCATTCCACTTGAATGGAATATTCCTTTTAAAAAAGAATATTCTAATCGTCCATAATTAAATAATCTTGAATTATTTAATTTTTCTAATTTTCCCTCTCAAAGACATATTCTCATGGAATATTTTTTAAAAAAATATCATAAAATATCTAAATCTTCTCATCCATCCTTCACCCTTCATTCCTTGATCTAATCTTCACCCTTCGTTTCAAAATATTCTAAACCAATTTTCCTTAAATTGTAAAGATATATTGAGTTCAAATTGATCTTGATCCCTCATCTTCCTTGATTCATTCCTATTCATTGATCTTAAGATCTAATCTCAATCATTGATCATAATTTTGGAAATCTACAAAACAAACATCATTCCTTCATTATCGTACACCTAGGTCATTTGTGATACACCTAGATCATTTGAGAAACTTTGAGTTCTTGAGCATATCATTATCATTGAGCATTTTGAGCAACTATCATGCATCTAGGTCATCATTTCATGCTTTTACGATCATGGGAGCTTCTTGATTGAGCAATCCAACACACCATCAACCATTAAAATGGAATGCAAGGTTTGCAATTAATTTATTTTCATTGTTTTGATCTGATTTTCATTTCTATATGTTGATTTCTAACCATGTATGCATTCAATTTCATTTGTACGTGGGCTTTGATCATTTATTGATTTGAGTATTATGAATTCTAATACTTATTTGATAATTCATGTTTCATTTCTATTTTTCACCAACCCCTTCTCATATTATTGCATGCTCGGTGGGACCCACATCCCTGATCTAACAAAATTTTGTGTTTTTGATTATTTACAGGTTTTTGGCATGATGGTGTTTCATAGACCCATGAATGACTGCCACTATCAACCGCAAACATTCACCTCTGCTAATTTGGCCATGTTTGATATTTTGGTCACATCTAATTTCTGATTGTTCAGGGTTTTTTGATCATTTTTTCCACATGTGCAGGTTTTTCACGTCTAACAGAGTAACAGAGTCACGTTTGCATATCTTATCCCATTTTTCAATCATATAGATTTGTGTATGCCTTGTTTTCCATGTCTGAAGAGCCGCATTCATAGATATAGCCATCTTTGACTATTTTCTTTGGCCTCTATTTTTTTACAATTACTTTTTAATTATGGATGGTCATCTAACCCTAACCTCTATTGTCTACTTTTATGTGCTTTTTAGTCTAACATAATTGTGTGGCATTCGTTTAGGGGAAGACAAACTATTTCAAACTACTAATGCATTTATGTTTGTAGTGTTTTGATTGGTCCAAGAAAATTTCACTTGAAATCTACTAATTACTAAACCGTAGATTTTTGGGTAGGGCTTATAGTCTACTCTTGCACTCTTAGGAATGTTTCACCTAAAAGGGGAGAGATAAACCCCACTCAAAAGTCTAGGCGGTTCACTCAAATTATGCAATGTTTGATGTTATTATGTCTAAATGAGATGATCTAAATGCTATTAGACTATGAAATTGATTGATTGCTAATGTAAAACTTTAAGAAACAAGTGATGTTTGAAAGCACATTGTGTAATGTAAAAACACCTAGAAATGAATGCAAAACTGAATAGAAATGGATGAGATTGAAAGTGTGCACCTAGAATATGGATGGAGACTGAAAATGGATTCTAGAATATTGTTGATGCTCATTTTCAGGCCTGGTGGGACTCATTCACCATTTTGGGTGAATCAGTCCTAGTTCTGCAAAATTGAGTCAAAACCTATTTCTAACAAAAGGGTATCTAAAAATGCAGAAAACTCAAAATTGACCTAGAAGTGGGACTCATTCACCACTGATGAAAAATGAGTCAACTTTTGAATTTATGAATATTCAAAGGTGGAATCTAGAGCTTTCAGTTTCCACTTTGGCTTTCTACAGGTGTTCGCTTCCGAAACTCTTATTTTTGAACCTGAAAAATGAGTTTTTGTTGATATTTCGACTTGTTGAATGAAGAGAAGAATTGAAGAACCTTGCAACTTGATTCTTAATTATTTCCAAGCTTTCAAGATGCCTAAATCTGCAAACACACAAGATAAGAGAGAAAAATGTTGAATGTTAGGGCATGGGGGTTTTCCTTGGTCAAACCCCTTTTAGGTAATTAAACCAAATTGATGAAAGAATGGAATAAAACATGCAATGATGGATTTGATTACCTTTCCATGATGTTTGATCTTGAAATTCTGCAACAAAACATGAAGAATCTACCCTTGAAGGTCTGAAAATTGTTATCTTGGTGACTTGAAATGATAAAACCCTAAGTTGCTTGACTTGAGATGGAAGATTGGTGGATGAATAATGATAAGAGATTAGGAGATGTAAAATGAGGAGAAAAACACTTATTTATACACACTTGTGCCTTATTAACCTGATGATACCTCATCATAGGCTGACATGAAGTAATATTAAACTTAATTTTCACTTTTTCCTGCTCAAAGGTAAAAATTGGGCCAAATGGGAGTGATTCGCCACCCATGGTGAATGGGTCCCACCAGGATGGGAATGATTCACCATTGATGGCGAATGGATCCCACAAGGGCCATTTTTCTAGCTAAGATGCCAGTAGATAAGGAAATAAGGTTTAAATTGCAACTTTGTTGGGTATTTGATCAATTTAAGCCTCGGGATGCATAATATGGGTTAATAGGGGCCTATTAATGATGATGTGAAGGTCAATTAGGGCTTGGGACATAGAATTCAATGTGAAAGTGAGATTAAATACACTTTGCAATACTAAAATGAGGCCCACGTAGCTTAGGAAGGCACAAGAACCAATGTGAATGTGTGAGACACATTACAACACTAGTTTATCACTAAGTTTATTTTACAAGCCTTCTAGATTGATGTGATGATGTTATTAAACACATTTTATAATGTTGAATTAGGGAGAAATGAGTTCATTAAGTCTAGAAAAGTGTGAAATTCCTTTACAACACCTTTACTAAACATCGTTAAATGTGTGTTATTTAATTTGCAAGGGTTCAAGACCTAGTGTGGATGCATAAAATGCCTCACAACACCCAAATCAAGGCCTTATTAAGTCCAATTTATCATGAATTATTCCCATATCAAGCAATAGGTACTTTTTTCTATGATGCATTTAGCCCCCACTTTAGTGAGACGGTGAACTTGCTTCAAACTCACACTAAATTAGACATTCAAGAGAGATCTGAGTGTATAGATGCAGATGACAAAGAATGACAAAGATCAATGGAGGTGGCCAAGCCCCCAGGATCGAAGATCCTAAGTCAAACCATCAAGATACAAAATCATGCAATGGAAAGTACTAGAAGAGTGAAAATAAAAGGGTGGATCAAGCTTCGATCATTTTTCCAACTAGTTGTGGATTAGATCTAGGCTGTTTGTCAGAAAAAGAGAATGGATACTCACTCTGGGGCCACAAAAATTTTGATTGTTTGTAGGGTGAGAAATCCCAAAATGTGAGAAACATACACTAGTTGGTATGCACTCACAAACACATAGGTGGATATGGGGAGAGTCGTGTCGTTGAATGGGCTTCCTGCTCAACCATATCAAAGTTATACCTCTTGATAACTTTAATAAGGTGCCACAATGAAAAATTATTTTTGAGCTCTGTGAGGTAAGCAAAACTTTGTATGCTTGACACTCATAGACATTGTTAATTCAAGGTAGTGCAAGGATTGTTCAAAGGGATTTTGCTTAGTTTTTACAATGTCTCATCTCAGGGAACATCATGCCAAATGTCTCCAAGATAGGATAACTGCAATGTCTCATCCTAAACAACATTGTACCTAATGTTTCCAAGAGAGGGAATCACAAGAAAAAGAAAATCACACAATGAAATGTGAGTGGTGATGTATGCCCCCACTTTAAAGTAGAAGAAGACATGAGAGCTTACTTGGAAATCCCTATGCCAAGTCACATGTTTCCATAAGCTACGTCATGAAGAAAGGTAGTATGTCACATGCGAGTCAATCTTAAGACATGTTGTCCACATCCTAAACTTGCTCGTTATATTTTCATGAAAGGTTAACGAATAGTCAAAAGAGACAGCAACAAGTGACATACAAGAAAAAGGCTATCAACCCCTTGCCCCCACTGAGTGCAAGACAAAGGTGAGCTGAAACAATTGATGAAATGTAGGTGAGAGTGAAAATTGGTATCAATTAGAGGAATTAGGTGTCCCCACATGAGGAAGCATACCAAACTCCTTAAGATGTTGAATTTTACTGCTCAAAGCTTTACATTCATTAGTGGAGTGATCATGAACTCTATGATAGGCACAAAATGAAGTCTTGTAAGAGCATTTCTTTCAAGTTATGTGAGGGAGGGTGATCAAGTGATCTTGGAGGAGTCTCGACAAGATACCCTCTTGATCAATGGTAGAAGGGAGTCTTATGGTTGGTTTCAAAGATACATCTTGCTTAGTAGTAGATTTCATACTTACACAAGTTTCTCAAGATTACAAGATTTTGTTCTCACAATTACAGGAGGTGGTAAAATCTATCAACTACAAATCATTGGTGTCTTGTGAGATGACATTGACATTAAGCGAAGGTGTATTTGTTTGTTTTATGTTTGGTAAAGGATGAGGTTCAAGACCACTAGTGTTGAGGACTTTAGGATGAATGATGGTGAAGGTTGATTTAGGAGTATGTTGTGTGGGGTTGTTGATGTTGAGTGAGGGTTTAGTGATCTCTATTACATGGCAATAGCCAAGACCATGAGTTGTTTCTTTTGTGAGAGGATTGATAGAGTTGTGGATACCTTGTTCTCGAGCACCACATCCTTTTCCACTATACCCAAGTTGTTTCATGAGGTCATAACCTTTTCCATAAAGCATCTTCATTACTTTTGGATCGGGTGATGGTTCATTATTGTGTTCATGAAAGGTTTTTGTGTATGTTGTATTTTCTTTTGTAGATGGTTGAGAAAATTGTGCAGAATTTTGAGTTGTCATGATGATTGGTTGTCCTTGTTTCTCATCTTTCTTTTGTGTAATTATGTATTCACCCATAAATGATGGTGTGAATTCTAAGGATCCCCAATCATCACCAAATAATTTAGATAGTGATTCCTCATTGTTGTGTCCAATTTCAAGAGGATCTATGTTGGATATTGGAATTAATGTTTTCAGAGGACTTGTAGCTCCTTTTTCAAGATGCAAGCAACTTTCAGGCTCGGGGTCTATTTCAAATTGATAAATGTGATTGTTATAGACATATTTCATGATACGATAAAGGTTCGAAGGCACTGCATTCATTTCGTGAGTCCATGGTTTTCCTAAAAGAAGATTATATGAAAGATCATAAGGCATGACATGAATAGGAGCTTACAAAGTAGCCACCCCAACTATAATAGGAAAAGTAATTACACCGAGTGGTTGCTTTGTTGTATTATCAAATCCTTGAATAGATACAGAATTAGGTATTATTTGTGACTTGTCAACACACAATCTATCAAGAAGATTCACACTACACACATTAAGGGTAGAACCATTATCGATAAGGGTTCTTTTGATACCTATGCGATTGAATTGAGCAATTATCATAAAGGCTTCATTTTGTTTTCACAACTCTAAAGGAGGGAGCTCATGTTGATGGAAAGTAATTTCTAGATTAACTTGGTTAATTCTGTGGATTAAAGATACCACATCATTCAGAGTTGTACCAAAAGGAACCACAATCTGTTGTAAGCCTATATGAAGAATAGTGTGGTAATTTGGTGAGTTCTGAAGTAAATCCCAAAGGGAAATCTTTGCAGGAGTATTCTTTAATTGTTCAACAAGGTCATACTCCTTTGTGTGTGGGAGGTTTATGAGGGGCACTAGGAAGATTACGTAAAGGTAAAGAGGGTGGGGTTGGTCGCGGAAGTTGTGGATTATTGTGAGTGTTATATGTATGAGCAACGGTATTATAACTCAGTTGTTGTGATACATTATTCTTAGGTGGGTATAGGAAATATTCACATTTTTTTTGAGGAGGAGGTTTATGTGAATGGGGGTAAAGGATGAGTTGAGGTTGAATAATGTTAACATCCCTTAGCAAGTGAGATTTTATATCATTATTGTGGTTTGTGTCTTGCATCATGATATTGTTCCTAGGAGGAGGGTTTTGAGGAGAAATACAAACCAAATTTTCTTGGTATTCTAAGGTTTGTTCTTCTAAAAGGACTTCATCAAAAGTATGAGGATGATCAATGGTTGAATTTTCTTGCTCAATAAGGTTTTTCTTAGGTGAAAGAGGGTAACTATGATTCTCACGACTCTCATTGGTTGTGGTTTCTAACATCGAAGTATCTTCCTTACAACTATGGGAGATACTAGGAGAAAAACAAGTATGATTATCATGAGCATTTACAACTTCATGCCTTTGTTCGCGAATGTCTTCCAAAATAGGATAGATGGGGGAAGGATCATAAACAGGGTTGTGGTAGACCAACACATCCTCATCATCTATAAGCTTATATTTCTCAAAATTATCCTCACAATAGAAATTAGGTAAGGTGATGTTTAAGAATGTGTCTATGATTTGATTCTCTTGTGCTAAAATATCTTCCCAAACAGGATGAGAAGGACAAACAAGATACTCATGATTCTCAATGAGTGTATCTTCTTTCGCCAAGATACCTTCATCACTAAAAGGAGAGGTATTGGGATAAGTACAATCATGATCATCATGAGTATCTATGTGAACCATCGATTTTTGCCTCTTAGGACTTCTCTTACTCTTCTAGGGTTTTTCACCTAAAAGGAGAGAGTTAGGCCAAAAATGTTGTATGGTTCATTCAAATTATGTCTTGTGGAAATTTTTTCTAAACTAAATGAAGTAAAATAAATGCAATCAACTAAACTAAAAGAATGAAAACGAATGCTAAACTAAGATTTACACTATGTTTGAAAACACGTTGTGATATATAAAAAGCATGAAAGAATGAATAGAAATGCAAATCAGACTAAAGAATGAATAGAAATGAAAATCTAACTAAAGCATCTAACAATGGAGATTGAACCTTGAAACATGTGAAGAAATCAGAAAATACACCAAGTCAATATATTTTCATTATAAATTTCAACAGCATGTTTTTACAACAACTCAACTCCATTTGCAAATAAGAGGAGACCCCTATTTATAGTGCCCAAAAAGTTAAATGAATGGCCAAGATTTATTTCTATTATGTGGCCAAGATTCATTACAAAATAGGGTTTCACCTACCCCCAATATATTACAATTTAAAAATAAATCTTTGTCCTTTTTCCTATTTTGTCACTTAGTGTCGGCACTGTAGCATCTTGTCTTTTGCTGATTGCTCTTTTGTTGTAGTTACTCCTTTGGGGGCTCCTCATTGATTACAGGGCTATCCTCCAGCTTCTTCGAAGCTGCATATTCCATGAATTTTAGAATAACCGGTTGGAGCTTGTCTACCTCAATGATCTCATACCGTAGCATCTGGTAACTCCATTCTTTTGCATTATCCTAAAAAAAATTCTAGTCTTTATCATACTTTATGCCCTGACCTCTAAACAGCTCTGATTGGTTGAAGGCACGGGCGGAAAAACTCATGAATTCCATTGCTATTTCATTGGACATCTCGTCCTCCATCTTCCTCTGAAAGTAAGGTTTTATCTTCTCTGGATCCATCTCCACTACGGGCATATCATATTTTGTCATCAGCTTGAGATATCGGGCGCATTTTTCCCTGATTTCCTTGACCCATTTGATGTCTAGATCCACCTTACTCATTATCTATTCCAACCTTTCCTTTTTGTTGTCGAGATCCCACCTCCACACATCCATCATCTAGTGATCGTCTCTTTTGAATGCAAGATCCTTTTCCCATGTGGCTTTTGGTAACTGGAGGATGGCCTCAATCTTTGGATAGGTGAAGTCATACATTGCAGGGAAGTCGGTGCAGAGCTTCTTCATGCTCTCCAAATATTGTTGTAGATCCAAGAACTTGTTGGCTGTTCGAACAGCCTGGCTAATACCCATGTTCCTGACGTACAGGACCTATCAGAACCATCTCTCTATAGTCTTGTCCAAGTTCTTTCTTTTCTCCAACTTGTCAATTTTCTCTTTGGACAGCAGTTGGGGTGAAGCCATGGATGTGGTAGGCATGTCATCCACTGAAGACCATTGTTGGATGTAATCCGTCAAGGTGGCCACTTGTGCTTTAAGTTCATCCTTCAAGACCTTGTCCTATTTTATCAAGTGCACTACTGTAGCCACTGACTCCTCAAGGTGTCCTACCTTCTTCTCCCCGGTAGTGGTCCTCAAGTTGATGGTGGAAATGTTGTAGCTTATACCAGCGTGGACTTCCATGGGCATTGCTATCTGTGTGGTTCGGGACCCAGAAGCATCCATCGTTATTTTGGATCTTACTTTAGGCTTTTTCTCTTTTCTAGTTGAGCTTTGTGCTCGAGCTAGGATAGCTTCTAGCCTTGCTCTTGGATCCTTAGGGGCAAGAGTCCTCTTCAGGTTGTTTTTCCAACCACTCGGGCATGGAAGATTCTTCTTTTCATGGCTCTTTATCGCCTTCACCCTTCCCTGTCAGGCCTTTCGCTTGTGCACCTTTCATCTTGGTGTTGTCTCCCTCTTCCTCATCAGAATCGAGGACAAATGTGAGGCGTTTGACAGGAGGTTTAGTTATCAACTGTCCTCAAGGACTTCCTTCTTCCTCAGTTTCCTTTTCATTTATGTCTTTAATTTGTTCGCCCTTGTGCATGTACCCCTTGGGCTGGTCCTCTTTTTTTTCTTTTTCTTATGTGGGAGGTGGCACAATCTCCAGTTGTTTTTCCTCTATAGGGGTTTCCACAATTTTTGTTGTCTTGTCGCCCTCCTCTCCCTCTCTAAGAGGTGACCTTTTTTCCTCTTCTTCATCATGTTTCAACTATCTAGCCATCTCCTCCTCGAGATCATCATCAAAGGTTTGTATGATGACCTTACCGTCGGCATCCTCCTCCTCATCCCCGCTCTCGAAAGAGCCTATTCCTTCCTCTTCGTATGCCACCCTATCAATTTTCTCATGCTCATACTCAGGGTGTTCATAATATTCATCAGCCTCCTCCTCAACTAACTTCATGGCCTCCTACTCCCGCCTCTCTAATTCTTCGGATATCAGCATTGTGGCCTCCATTGCTATTGGTCCCATGAGAGGTTGTGAGGGTGCGTCTGAAGTGAGGACATGTGCTAAGGCAGCCTGAAGGGTGGCATCCCTAAAGATTTGGGAGAGCTCGGAAGGGAGGCTTTGCATGTGTTTTGAGAAAGCCTCGGGCAATGTGGGAGCGTGGATTTGTACTGCTATTGTGGCTAATGGGAGCAATGTAGGTGACATGGCAGCAGAGGAAGGAGGGGTAGTCATGGCGAAGGAGGAGTCAATCACTATTATGGGCTCAGCCGGAGGTGAAGGGGAAAGGTGGACTGAGATGTCCACCACCGGCAGGGATGTGCCGACCATGATTAGGGAGACAGACGATGGGGCAGTTGAGACCAGGAGGGTTGGAAGAGGTTCTAAAAAAACCATCCTTTCTTCATCACCTTCTTGGATTATAGGTGACTCAATGGTGCCCCATATTTGCTTGAGCTTCTTGGAAGGTGAGCCTCCTGAATCCTTCCTTCTGTAAACTTTGGGATCTAGAGATTGCTCTATTTCTAAACCCTTCCTCTTCTTTGATTTGGTGATAGAAGGAGACTTGGATGTCCTGCCCGTTGAAGTTGTGGCAGCGACATCCTTGGTGGCACTGGGTTTTCTCTTTAGCCCTTCATATGTTAGGACCACTCCCTATTGCTTTAGTTGGCTCACTTGTCTATTAACCCATTCTTTGGTTTGGGCCACAATGGGTTTAGTCACGATGTCTAGTTCGTCGACCTTCTACTCATCCCAGTCGACTGCGGGCAGTGGTAAGTTGGCAACTGCATTATAATGGAGATCCATGGCAGTGCTTTCATCTTCTTCTACTTGATCCAGTATGCGAAACAGTTGCACCCTTCTTACGAAGTATGGAGTCATCCTCATGTAGTGCCTAGCACGCACCTCTTTGTCATCCTAGAAATTTGCCCAGAAGTCCTCGACAATATGTAAATGGGCATATTCTAATCCCAGTGCTTTTCTTACGTGCCCATACAGGTCCATTCATGGGCGAGCAGTGTGTAGTTTTGAATTCCCAGCACACTCGGAGGTTTGCAGTTTATACATGCCATGCCCGAAGGTAAAGGGATAAGAGATCCTTGCCAAGTGCTTATTGTTGCGGAGGGTGTAGACATGCTGCAGCTGCCGAGAGAGTTCTAATAGTATTATCTAGTCATTGGGGTACCAGGGCAGCTTGTTCAGTCTCTCTATGAAACCTTGGGCTCGAATGTATGTAAACTTGGAAAATTGCAGGTACAGGAAAGTGTATTGCTTTAGGAATTCCTGCACGCTGTGAGAGACTATCCTCTCAAAATCTCCTCCCAATAATCGGATGATGTGACCCATAAAGGTGTCGCTCACCCTGTAGTATTCCTTCTTGAAGTTCCAGAATTGGAGCTGGGGATATCAGTCATAGGCCCTCAGCTTTCGGCCTGGCTCTTCCTTGGGCGCCACAAATAGTCCGCTATACTACCTCTGCTCAGCCAGTGAATAGACCAGATAGGAGGTCATATAGAATTTGGAGCTCTTTTTTATATTCATAAACTGCTCATAAAAGCAGTTGCTGATAATACCTCCCTAGTAGAATGAGGCCTTTGAGGTGACATCTTCATTCCCACAGATGATTTGCTCAACGAAGTACACCATCCATTCTTGAAATAATGCGGAAAAAGGAAGGCCCATTACCTGGCTCAGCATGGTCACTAAGTCATGATAGTCTTCATGGAAATCGTTGCGAAAGAGTTCATGAGGGACCTTTGCAGCACTACCTCTTTTCTCCTTGAGCCAAAACTGGTTTATCAATCTTTTGCAACCCATTAGGTCCTCATTCCAAGTCGCCTTTCCCTCTTCCATTGTGGGTACTTCCATTTCCTCAAAGGTAGGAATGTGGAAGGTCTTTGTGATCATCTTGGTTGACATGTCAGCGAGAATATTCCCATCTCTATCAATGATGGTCCTTGTTTCAGGTTGGTAGGCCTGCCGGCAGGCCATGATGAGCTCAAGAGCAATAAGGGATGGGGGAAACCTATAGATTTTTCAATTCTGCTATGCCTGATTAATCTGGCATTATCGGTCTTTAGGTGAATTTTGACCCTTTTCTTGAACTCATCAATATCGACCTGGCTAATGTTGGTGTCTGAGATTTCCTTCCAGTCTGTGGTGACTTTTGATCGCAGTGGTTCACCTTGGAATTGGAACTTCATTTGGTCTTTATCCTCCTCCCCATGAGGAGTTTTTTCTGATTTCTTTCTTTTGTCTTTCTCTGCAGTTCCTCTCGAGGGTCCTGCACTCGATTCCATATATCCTGCAAACATGGACACAATGAGTTCATCCGATTATAAAGGTATGAGTGTTACTAAAAATCTAATTTAGACAAATTATGATTGATGAAATAAAATGTTTACTTCAAGATATCGTTATCCATTTATTGGAGGAACTTCAGACAATCCAAGCCTAGAGGGTCGAACTTCCCTAGTAGAAATGTTGTTTTGAAAGAGGCAAATAGGGTGGCACGATCCGGGTGATTTCTCAACTTCAAATTTTGGTGGTTTTAGGGGCTCATGTTGAAGAGGGCTGAATTTAAGCACGTGGGTCGATATTAGATTTCAAATTTGAGGTCGTTTAGGTCACTTTTGGGGCTCCCGGAAGTTCAAGCTCGGAAAGCTGTTAGACGTTCGTTGTTTGAAACAGCCGGCCAGAAACGGAGTTCTGGGGAAGGAACTCCAGACACCAGGACCCAAAAATCCAAATGACGACAGACGGTTCGGGATCTAAGGGCCGGAAAGATGCTAAGGTTTCGCCATTCTGGAACGAAAATCCACAAAAGGAAACCCAGAAGAAGCGGCCCGAAGGACTGAACCTGGGATCAAGCTTGGACTTGGATTTTTCATTTGAATTTTTTTTCAGCGAATAGGAGGGCAGAGCTCGAAGAATGAAAAGGCGAGCGCGTTTTTCCCCATTTAGGGCAGCGGGCATAGGACGAAATTCCAGAGTTTGATGCCCGGTGAGAGAAAGGACATTTTCAGTTCAATGTTGCATTTCGCGGCGCATGAGGACCCGGAACCTGGGAGGCAGAAGTTCGTCACTTGATGGCCGCTTCAACTGAGATAAGCCGCAACGGAGGTTCCCAGATGAAAGTCTACAGACTAGGACCCAAGGTCGTGAGGGAGGGTTAACCTTGTGAGAAAAACACCAAACGGTGAGTTGCAACACGGGCTCTGAGGGTCGGGAAGACGGGGTCACTCCGCCATTTTGTGAATGGCGAACACTTAGCAGAATTTTGAATATGAAATTCTTGGGTTTTGGGCCCGGGAAGGCAAAACAAAGGCCCATTTTTTAATTTTGTAGACTGTGATTCTGACGGCAATCAGACAAAGGAAGTCTGAGGATCTGGGCCTAGGAGAGGGTGCGATCATTTGCAGAAATATTTTCTAAGGTTTCAAAGGTGGCGAAAGGAAGACCCGGGCCCAGAAGGCGTGAATGCCCCTGGGCAAAGAACACTCGCGATGACGTTAGATTCCAGATGCAAATTTGAGGGTGCTTTGGAGGTTTTCGAAGGATTCTAAGACATGGGATTTTTAGGTGTTACTTTTATCTATCTATCCAATGCATTTTAAATCCATGTTATTCAATTTTAGGCATTTAAAATTATGAAAAACCTCTCGGGAGGGGATGCGACGAACCTACCTCCGAAGTCCAATGAGGGAAGCTGCTAAATCCACCAAGGATCAGCAAATGAAGGCAGTGGGCGCGAGGACGGCGATCGACGAAGGCAACGAACTCTTTATGCAAGCACTCTAACCTCCTCTGCAATCCTGACAATTGAAAATGATAGGTTGGGGCCTAATATTTATACCCCTCCCTACCATTAATGGCTTCATTTAATGCAGGTACAACTAGCAGATTGGTTGGTGACTTTGAAAATCACGGACAGCGGCAGGAGATCCGGGGTCAGGGGGCGAGAAAGGTGCGAAGCGGCGACTGCTCAGAAACTGCCTTTTAAGATCAGCGACGAGGAGAGGTTCAAATCCTAGAGGGCGAAATTCCAGTGAGGTTTGGCTATTGAAACAGTAATGCGAAGAGTCAGAACAGCAGCCCGTTGGGCCTGAAGACATGGAAAAAAACCCTTCGCAAAAGAAATCGGTGGCGATTGACTAACGGGGCCTGATTTGGAAAGGTGGATTCTTCCACCATTTGTGAACAGAAAACCTGAGAGGAAGCCCGAAGGCGGAAACTCGGCGGGCTAGGCCCGGGAGGGCCCAAAGCTGCTGGCAAAAAAAACTGCCAAGGAAAGCCCGAAAAGCCCCAGGGCTTAACCAAAGATGAGTGGGAAAAGCATGATCACTTTAGGACGGGCTTCAGGGGTACGCTAACCATTAGGGACACCAAAATGGGGGCATGCAATATCAGGCGGTGACAAAAATGACCTGGCAAGGTGAAAAAAAGAGGGTCCCCGTTCCGAATGGAGCATGTGTGCCGAAGGCACAACAAATGGCGACTCTGCTAGGAAATGCTCCCGAGCATTCTAAGGATAAGTGTTCATTCAGAACCTAGAATCTCTAGTTTCGCATACCAGGAGTAGACCTTCCAGAGTGAACTAGGAGAACAAGAACCTTAGTTGGGTCAGTATACGAGACATCTCAGGAGTGTGTGTGGTGTGGATTCATTCCTTTCCCCGAGACTGTGCATAGTGGTTGCTAATCCAACAGAGCAAGCTACATGCATCGTCCAACACCAAAAGTAACCTGGACGTTTTCCCACTACCAGTCAGGCATCCATAGCCCCAACAAGTTGTCATTGTGACCATAGGGATATTGCTCTACTACCAATCAGGCATCTATAGCCCCGATAGAGTTATCCGCACACCCATACGGTCGGTTAGTTTCAGAATTTTATTTCTTTTGATTTCTTTTGATATTTCTTCTAACTTGTCTTCTTCTCTTATCTTTTGCTTGACTGTGTAAGCGTCGAAGCCTACAAAGGGTTTGGAAATTGCAGTGGTCACTAGAGAGGACTTTAGATTTTTCACTTACTAGGGTATCATAGTAGCCACTATACAGTCCTTAGGAATAGTTAACATTTTTTTGTGCGAGATCTGAGATATGCGTAAAGAGAGCCAACCAAGGGTCAGGTTCTAAAACAGAGTTCAGACAAGGAGATCATTCCTAGGTGGCTTTCAGGGACCAATAGTCAGGAATGAATGTTTATCTAGAGAATACAAAGGATGAACAACAAAGTGGGCCATTCATTGAATTAGCATGGCCACCATAAAGAGACAGAGAACATCTTTCAAAATGAAACATCTGGGAATGAGCAAAACAGAAAATAGCAATGCAGTGAAACACAAGCAAAGCAAAATACAACCTATTCTAACCTATATACATGTATTTACAGAAAAGAGCCCGCGGGAGCTCAAGCTTGAAAGTAATGCTTCAGATGTTGCCCGTTGATCGGCAACGGGACATCTTCACCAGTTAAAGTCTTCAGGCGGAAAGCATTGTCTCCCAAAATTTTAGCTATTTGGAAGGGGCCAAGCCAAAGCTTGTAGAATTTGTTGTGTCCCCCTTTCCTTTCATGGACCTTGTCCCAGTACATGACTAAATCGACAATTCTAAAGGCCTTTATCTTAGCTCGGCGGTCGAACCATCTCTTAACCACACCCTGATGTTTGGAAAAAATTTCTATTGCATGGTCTCAGACTTCTTCTAAATGCAAGAGTTCAACTAACCGAGCTTCTCTACGATCCCCTTTTTCATAAAAATCGTTGATAAATTGGAGAGTAGGAATCTTCAGGTGGATAGGAAATATGGGCTCTAGATCATAAACAAGGTGGAATGGGGAATCACCAAGGGCAGCCTTGTGGCGGGTGCGGTTTGCCCAAAGGGTGAAATGGAGTTGGGTATGCCAATCCTTGGGGTTTCTATCTAGCAACTTCTTGATTACCGTGATCAGGTTCTTATTTGTAGATTCAGCAAGGCCATTGCCTTGAGGGTAGTAATTAGATAAAAATTTAAGGGTGATCCCATAGTCAAAGGCCCAACCAACAAATTTTAATGAAGCAAAAGTAGGTCCATTATCACACACCAATGCATAAGGACAACCAAAGCGATTTAAAATGAAACTTTCCAAAAAAATTGTAACTACCTCAGTTGTGCATTGCTTACATACAATTGCTTCCGTCCATCTAGTACAGTAATCAGTAGTGTTAAGAATATACCTATGTCCCACGGATGATGGAGGGCTTACCGAACCAATGAAATTGAGGCCCCATTACGCAAACAGCCTTACCTCCAGCACAGGCTGCAGTGGGACAACAACATTCTTCTCCTTGGTGGCGGTTGTCTGACATGTGTGACATGAGTGAACATGATAATGAGCATCTTTGAAGACAGTTGGCCAATAATATCCCGCCCTTAATATCTGGTGAGTGGTGGAGGGCCCGAATCCATGACCAGTGTCAAACTTATCATGAAACTCCCTCAGGACCCTGTTTGCTTCTTCCTTACCAAGGCATCTCAAGTAAATGCCTTCATGATTTCTCTTGTATAAAATGGACCCCTGCAACATATAACCAATGCTTTTCAATCTAAGAGCATGCTTTTGGACTCCCTGTAGGTGAGGCAGACACTTGTGGTTCAGCAAATAATAGATGACATTCTCATACCATTCTCTCAGGGAAACATCCTCGAGTTGGTATTGTTGTACAGTGAGTACGGGTCCAGCCTCCGTTGTTGCTTCAGCAATCGTGGGGGTAAGTGCTTGTCCTCTCACCAACCTCATCAGTTGGATTTCCATATCATATTCCTAGAGCATGGTGACCCATTTGGCTCTTCGTTCACCCAATTCATTTTGCATGAGCAGTGTTTTTACTGCTGGGTCGGGGACAATGGCGAACACTTTGTTACGCAAGATATAATGCCAAAATTTCTTTCCTCCCTATACGAGGGCATATGCTTGTTTTTCCACGTTATGGTATCACAATTCAGTATCCTTTAGGGGAGCACTCATGAAGGAAATCAGGTGCTCGCTTCCTTCATCATCCTTTTGAGTCAAAATGCTAGCACAGGAATGCTCTAAAGCGAATGAGTAGATGTAGAATGGCTTCAGATAATCTGGACTGACTAGCACAGGTGCTTCAGCAATGGCCCGTTTGATTTCTTCAAAATCCTATTTGGCTTCGGGAGCCCACTCAACTTTGGTATCCTATTTTAACATGGCGTTGAGTGGTTTAACAATCTCAGCAAAACCCATGATGAACTTCCTAACAAAATTGATCTTTCCAAAGAAGGATTTTAATTCTTTCTTGCTACCCGGTGGTGGGATCTTCAGTAAGGACTGGATACGTTCAGGGTCTAAAGAAATTCCATGCTCTGAAATGACATGTCCAAGCAATCTACCTTCAGTCATGCCAAAAATGCACTTTTTTGGGTTAAGGGAAACTCCAAACTCCCTACTCCTTTGAAACACTTTGCATAAATCGGTGACGTGATCACCTCGCCTTTTAGAGAACATAGTTAAATCATCCATATAGATGATTATGCATTTTCCAATCAGATCTTTGAAGGTGATATCCATGGCACATTGGAAGGTGGCGCCAGCGTTGATGAGCCCAAATGGCATCCTCCTATAAGCAAATTTCCCCCACTTAGTGGTGAATGTTTTTTTATGATGGTCTTCGTATTGTACCATCACCTGGTTGTATCCAGAATACCCATCAAGGAAAGACATCATTTGGGAGTCATTGACAATCTGTAGTACCTCATCCAATGAAGGCACTAGATAGTTGTCCTTTTCTGACGCTCTGTTCAGGTTGTGGAAGTCCACACACAATCTGATTTCTCCATTCTTTTTTCTTATCGGGACCAAGTTGGCTACCCATGTGCAATGCCTGACTGGAAAAATAATTCTTGCTGAAAGCAACTTTTGTACCTCTTTGTAAATGAGGGGCGCTACCGCTGGCGGAATGGCTTCACTTATGTCTTGAGAGGGATGGTGTGCGTGATGATGGAGGTGTCATAAGTCTTGAGATCTTTGTAGCTCCATTCCACCATGTCGTAATAATTTTGCAAGGCACTAATGATTCCCTTCTTTTCTTCGGGCGTGCACACCTTGCCAATAAACACATTTTTGGTCTCCTTGGTTGTCCCAAGGTTGTGAGCATTGCACTGGTTTCTTATATTTTCCTTCTTTGTCTATCGGTCCTTGTCTCTGATCTGGTCTAAATCAAATATGCGTTCGAGCTGAACCATGCCTTTGGGAATCGTGTTGGTTTTGAGCTCGATAACCCCCTCTATGTCCAATTGGGCCTCTTCAGGGTTAGCTTCATCAATTATTTGGGTATCGAAGACATCAGAACTCGTGATGAATTCAAGGATGTACTTATCATCATTGAAGACTTGAAATTGAGTGACATTGTCCAGGACAGACGGTGTAGATGTCAACTCAACTGTAAACTTCTTAAGCCCAGATAAGGAAAGGAGGTGCAGAGTGTTGGCTACTTGAGCCAAGGCATCGGTTGTATGATTCTGAACCCGAGGGATCAATTGGATGTTAAATGCATCTAAGCCTTCTAAGAGATCCCAAACCCTATGCCTATAGTTCGTTAGTCTTCTATCATGATAGAAGTACAATTTTCTAACTTGTTTAATTACAAGTTCAGAGTCCTTGAATACTTGCAACATTTTAACATTTTTCTTCAAGGCCATAAGAAGACCATGCACTAATGCTTCGTATTCTGCTACATTATTGGTGCAATCAAATTGCAGCCTATGGGCAGTAAGAAAGGTCTTACCCGCTGGACTGATGAGCTCGAACCCGACACCAGCTCCTTGTTTTGATTTAGATCCATCGAATCAGAGCGTCCAAAATCTGGAAAGCTCTTTGACTTCAGAGTCAACTTGACTCTGACATCCTTCTTGCTGGGTGGTTTCTCTCATAATCTTTTGGGAATTCTGCACCCCAGTGTGTTGAAGGGTATGTGCAGGATCATGATGGGCCAAAAAGTGGCAATATGATGGGTATGTGGCTGATGACTTT
>VDFB02258844.1:24253-48183 GCA_007258455.2 Sequoia sempervirens
TTCTATTCTTACATATTTTTGAAATAATATAGATAACTTATTCAAATTTTTACGTTAAGTTCCCTATCTCTGATTTTTCTAATTTTTTTGCCACTTAAGGGCCTATGTTTTCATGATGATCCTGCACATACCCTGAATAATAGGTGGTTCTACAAGCACCTCCTTCAGTGTTCCCTTTTGAGGGACAGCTAATTTTCTGACCTGCTCTACCGCTGTTTGGCACAAGCAGCAATCAAACTCAGAGTGGGCAGCATTGTGAATCCTACACCAGTTTGGCAGTAAGAGATCCTAGAAATTCATTTGGGTGCCCAAGTTGAGTTGGTGCCTTGCACATTTTTCCATGAATTCCTAGAAACCACTGAGTAATCCCCAGTTGTCACCTTCATCGATTTTATCATCTGATTCTACCAGCATTTCTATACTTAGAGGCATTTGAGTAAGGTCAGTTGGAGGGCTACATTGTACTAAGAGTACTTATGTAGCATATTCCTCTTAGTGTTTGAATTCATCTTGACAGGCCAAGGGATAATAGTTTCCCAATTCTATCTCAACAAACAACACCTCGTTTAGGTTGTTGTACTTCGTGATCATATATTTCATACAGGGCTCGCGATCTACATGGATTTGATTTGGCAGTCCTTTCCATGGCAACCACATGTAAGAATGGTCTGTGGCAGCATATCCATTCAATGTTTTAGTGAATTATCTTCCCAGGATGATCCCATATGCATCGGGAATGTCATCCACCTGAATATCAATGACTTGTTGTATCCTCAGATCCACAGTGATTTGCATCGGGATCCGATTCATTTCTCCCACAATATTAATCTCTGTTTTATCCAGCTGGGTCACCTTCCTCCTAGAGGGTGTGGGGGTAATTCCAAGAGCCTTACATACTGTCAAAGGCATAATATTGGCAGACGCTCCTGAATCAAGTAGGAAATTATGCAAGTTTTTCCCAAATATCCAAATGGTGGTAAGGAAAGGGGGAGTTTTCAATCTTCCTTGGAAGAGGCCCATGGGCGCGTCTACCTGAGCTACTTGAGCTTTGTACTTATCGCCAGTTTTATCTTTAATCTGCCTAGATGGTGGATCCTTAGAATTCTACTTATTGTTCTAGTCTAGTTCTTTCTCCGGCTGTTCACCCTTAGACTGATTTAAGGGAACATCCTTCTTTTTCCCAGAATTATCCTGTATCACGGGTTCTTTCCTAGGTTCTTTGAAGGTGACTTATTTTTTTGAGGCCCCCTGTGTTGTGCTAGAGGATGGGGTTCCATTGAGTACCCTAAAGAAGGTGTGCCTTAAAACAGGGACCTTGAGTAGTTCAAAGGCAAATAAACTGATTCTTACTTTCTTGAACTCTTCTTCCACATATTCACCCATCTGTTCAATCTCAAAGCCGAAGGTCCGACCTATTACAGAGCTAGAAGGTTGGACTTCCCTTTGACTTGACTGATTATGGGGTTGGCCTAGAGGCTGATTTTGCACCTAATTTTGAGGCCTATCCTTGTCGAGATATTGGGTGGGTATATGGGAAAGCCCAGGATCATTGTTGGCATTAGGGTCAGGCGGGGTAGTAAAATTGTTTGGTGGAGTAGAAGTTGTAAAGGGTCCACCTACCTACCTATTTCTGAGGAAGTAGGGAGTTGTTCTCTGGTGAAACATGTGAATTTCATCTACGTATAGTTCTTCCTCATCTAATAGACCATTATCTACTGAATCGAAAACCTGAGCCAAAGTTTGCTCATTACTTACCTCTTGCACTTCTTTGCTTTTAACGGGAGTAGGCTCAACCTCGGGTTGATTATGGTCGCTTCGCAGAAACGACACCTGGTTTACCATGAGACAGGAGGAATCATAAGGCTTAGACACAATGATGTCTCTACAACCAGTACTATCAGCAGCATTTTGGACCTCAATTTGAAAAAAATTTGCAACTGTCTGGAATTCGGAGCAATCCAACTCAGATTTTTTGCTGGTCTTGTGAATTTGGCACCATCCAGACAAGACTGCCTTGGCGAGGTACACCCCACTGGCCGTTCTCTCATTGTTGGTCGGTTGATCAAGAAGATTAGGGATGCCTCCATTATTGGGCTTCGTATTCCATGTGTGGTTCTGCCTCTGAGAAGATCTCCTCTCGGAACTTTGATTCAGATTTTTTCCTCTATCATAATTTTGTCTGGAAGAGGTGCTTGCTTCCCGATTGTCCCTATTGTCTCGACTACCTCAACTAAGCCTAGCCTAGAGGTTACATTGGGATGCCTACAACTGATTATTCTGATTCTTTAAGTGCATCATTTCCATGGATATTTTCTTTATCATCTCTGTCAACTCTTCCAGTTTGTCTTTCTCAGTAGTGCTGCTTGGCTATAGTGTCAGATTTTGGATCCTGAGTGTAACTTTGTTGTTGTTGGTACTGCAAATGAGAAGGCAAAGGAGGTGCATAATTCATTGGTTGTCTAGGGTGTGGAACGATGGGCAGCTGAGGCACATGGTTCATAAGAGGGGTTTGATTAGCGAATGTTTGGTTAAGACCTTGAATCTACATCAGGTGAGCTATTGGTCCCAAAGAAGGCAGCAGCCGGAGATATTCTACCCCAAATTTGCACTGGAAATAACAGCTTTTGTATAGGAAGTCACTAATGAGGTGAGTGGCAGTGCATCCTCTTTACCAAGGCCGACGTAAGGTTGTCCAACACCGCATAATAGACTAGGAGGGTTGCGGCATCATTATGAAGGTATGGGTCCCGAAGCCTTGTGAAGGCACGATGAAAGCAGTCACTAAAGGATCCAATGGGTTCGTTGACTTCCCTCCTGACGGACATAAACTACCTATATAACTCTAAGGGACTGATTGGGATCTTATATTTTTGCAGGAAAGCATTCTTCATTAGGTTCCATGAGGTAACGGACCCCCTTGGCAGATTGATGTACCAATAGAATGCTTCCTTGCCCAATGAATGTGGAAAAAGGCGGCATGCAACATCTTCATGATCGACTTGCATTTTAGTGACTATTGTTTCAAATATTTTGATGTGCTCTTCAGTTGTCCTTTGCGGATCATAAGGATTGAACTTCGAACAAAAGCCTTCCAGATTCTTGGGCATATTATGGTAAGCGGCGAAGTGTATCGGCGAAGGATTTTGTGCCAGCCAAGCCATGGTGGGAGGTGGAGGTGGTATCTACTGTTGAGGAACAATAATCTATAGCTGCACTTGTAGGAGGACAGTAGCCTAGATTGCAACTGTTTGGACTGTACCTTGGGCTTGAAAGGCTGGGAGAGAGGCAACTTCCTCGCTGTCGGAGATGGGGGGTGGAGATGCAGTTTTGAGTGGTTAGGAAGATGAGGAGGAAGAAGCAATGTTTCCTCCCTTAGTTCATTTTACCCTTGTAGGAGGCTGCAACTCTTGGAATTCCCCCTTATTTGGTGTCAACCGTAACACTCTTTGAAATATTTCCAAGGAGAATGATCTGATTCGATCTAGCTTCACAAGGCCCTCCTTCTAGAGCCAGTTCTATTGATGGGTGTTTTATGCACTTCTCAACACAGGAAATGCACCCTACCTCTCTTGAAAGGAAATCTCCAACTACAAGCTGCTGAAAATCTCCCCAAGGTCTCTTGGGTGTCAGATCATGACTTGCACGGAATTGCTCAATTGATGTTTGATGTGATTTTGTTGGTAATCATAAGGCGGACTTACGTAGCTGGATACGAGGTGGATCTTCAAATCCAAAGTTTCTAAGATGGGAAATAAAGTGTATTTTGTTGTAAGTTCGAACATCAATCCAAAACTTCGATGTTTTCCTCAAATTTAGCTTTACAATGTGCAATGAACCTTAGCACTGGCTATTTCTTAAAAAAAAAGGAAAAGAGCAGGGAAGAGGGAAGGTTCCTAGATCTGCAACTAACTATGAACAGTGATCATGGAGGTTCTACTATGGACAGCTCCCTTCAAATAGGATTCCACTTAACCAAGAAATCTACAGTATCGTAAAATATGTGCTATCTTCAAAGGTCTACAAATATTTTACCATTCATCCACCATTCACATGCATGAATAAAGATAAAGATTCAAAGAGCAGCTTCAAATTTCAGCCCAGGCTAACTTTGCAGGGCCATTTACCAGCAACAAACAGCAAAAAGTATGGGTTGGAAGGCATCAACACAGCAGAAATTTCTATAATCACGGAACAGCTAGACTAAAATCTACAAAAGCAAGAGTATAACTAACTAAAACAGCAATGTGAATCTAACTAAAGCATATAAATATGGAGATTGAACCATGAAACATGTGAAGAAATTAGAAAATACACCAAGTCAATATACTTTCATAATAAATTTTAGCAGCATGTCTTTACAACAACTCAACTCCCTTTGCAAATGAGAGGAGACCCCTATTTATAGTGCCCAAAAAGTTAATGAATGGCCAAGATTGATTTCTATTGTGTGGCCAAGATTCATTACAAAATAGGGTTTCACCTACCCCCAATATATTACAATTTAAAAATACATCTTTGTCCTTTTGTCTATTTTGTCACTTAGTGTCGGCACTATAGCATCTTGTCTTTTGTTGATTGCTCTTTTGATGTAGTTACTCCTTCGGGGGCTCATTGATAATAGGGCTATCCTCCTACTTCTTCGAAGCTGCATATTCTATGAATTTTAGAATAACCGGTTGGAGCTTGTCTACCTCAATGATCTCATACCACAGCATCTGGTAACTCCATTCTTTTGCATTATCCTCAAGCTTTTTCCAGTCTTCATCATACTTTACGTGATGATCTCTGAAAAGCTCTGATTGGTCAAAGGCACGAGCAGTGAAACTCATGAATTTCATTGTTATTTCATTAGACATCCCATCCTCCATATTCCTCTAAAAGTAAGGTTTTATCTTCTTTGGATCCATCTGCACTGCGGGCATATCATATTTTATCATCAGCTTGAGATATCGGGTGCATTTGGCCCTAATTTCTTTGACCCATTCGATGTCCGGATCCACCTTACTCATTATCTATTCCATCCTTTCCTTTCTATTTTTGAAATCCCGCCTCCACACATCCATCAACCAGTGATTGTCTCTTTTGAATGCAAGATCCTTTTCCCATGTGGCTTTTGGTAACTATTGGATTGTCTCAATCTTTGGATAGGTGGAGTCATACATTGCAGGGAAGTCAGTGCAGAACTTCTTCATGCTCTCCAAAGATTGTTGTAGATCCAAGAACTTGTTGGTTGTTTGAACATCCCGGCTAATACCCATGTTCTCGACGTATAGGACCTCTCGGAACCAGCTCTTTGTAGTCTTGTCCAAGTTCTTTCTTTTCTCCAACTTGTCAATTTTCTCTTTGGACAGCAGTTAGGGTGGAGCCGTGAATTGGTAGGCATGTCATCCACTGAAGACCATTGTTGGATGTAATATGTCAAGGCAGCCACCTGTGCTTTAAGTTCATCCTTCGAGACCTTTTCTTGTTTTATCAGGCGCACTACTGTAGCCACTGACTCCTCAAGGTGTCCTAACTTCTGCTCCCTCGTAGCGGTCCCCAAGTTGATGGTGGAAATTCTGTAGCTTATACCAGCCTGCCCTTCCATAGGCGTTGCTATCTGTGTGGTTCAGGACCCGGAAGCATCCATCGTTATTTTGGATCTTACTTTAGGCTTTCTCTCTTTTCTAGTTGAGCTTTGTGCTCGGGCTAGGATAGCTTCTAGCCTTGCTCTTGGATCCTTAGGGGCGAGAGTCCTCTTCTCAAGTTGTTTTTCCAACCACTTGGGCATGGAAAATTCTTATTTTGATGGCTCTTGATCACCTTCACCCTTACCTATCAGGCCTTCTGCTTGTGCACCTTTCATCTTGGTGTTGTCTCTCTCTTCCTCATTAAAATCTAGGATGAATGTGAGGCATTTGACAGGAGGTTTAGTAATCAACTGTCCTCGGGGACTTCCTTCTTCCACAGTTTCCTTTTCCTTTATGTCTTCAATCTATTCACCCTTGTGCATGTACCCCTCAGGCTGGTCCTCTTCTTTGTCTTTTTCTTTGGTGGGAGGTGGCACAATCTCCAGTTGTTTTTCCTCTACAGGGGTTTCCACAATTTCTATTGTCTAGTCACCCTCCTCTCCCTCTCTAAGAGGTGACCTTTCTGCCTCTTCTTCGTGTTTCAACTGTCGGGCCATCTCCTCCTTGAGATCATCATCAAAGGTTTGTATGATGACCTTACCATTGGCATCCACCTCCTCATCCCCGCTCTTAGAAGAGGCTATTCCTTCCTCTTCGTATGCCACCCTATCAATTTTTCGATGCTCATACTCAGGGTGTTCATAATATTCATCAGCCTCCTCCTCAACTGACTTTGTGGCCTCCTACTCTCGACTCTCCAATTCTTTGGATATCAGCATTGTGGCCTTCATTTCTCTCGACTCTTTTCATATCACCACTTTTTGGTCCATCATGATCCCACACATACCCGGGGAATTAATTATTTTAATTTCCAAATATTGTAATATTCCCCTATGGTAATTTATAATTATAATTTGGAAGTGAATTTACTTTGGTAAATGATTCTAGAGCAACCCAGAGGAATATTCCATCCTAAGCATCCATTTCAAGGTGGGGACCACTCATCAATGCATGCTCTTGCATGTACGAGCACCCAAGTTTGCACATTGGCGCATGTTCTTTCATGGGGCCACCAGAACCGTCAGATCTAATAATGAAGCACACCAGATTGACCAAATTTGATTGGCCATGAGTTAGATGCCCATGTGAGGGCTATGTGAGCAATAAACAATTTTCACTATCTTCATGAATTATTCACAAAAGGGGAGGTTACGAGGGTGCGGCAGAAGCAAGGACCTGCACTAAGGCAGCCTGAAGGGTGGGGTCCCTAAAGATTTGGGAGAGCTCAGAAGAGAGGCTTTGCATGTGTTTCGAGAAAGCCTCAGGCAATGTGGGAGCGGGCATTGGTGTTGCAATTATGGCTAATGGGAGTGATGTAAGTGACATCGCAGCGGAGGAAGGAGGGGTGGTCATGGCAGAGGAGGAGTCAATCACTATTACAGGCTCAGTCGGAGGTGAAGGGGCAAGGTGGACTAAGATGTCCACCGCCGGCAGGGATGTGGTGACCATGGTCACGGAGACAGATGATGAGGCAGTTGAGACGAGGAGAGTTGGAAGAGGTTCTAACGGAACCATCCTTTCTTCATCACCTTCTTGGATTACATGTGGCTCCATGGTTCCCCCTGTTAGCTTAAGCTTCTTGGAAGGTGAGCCTCCTGAATCCTTCCTTGTGTAAACCTTGGGATCTAGAGATTGCTCTGTTTCTATTCCCTTCCTCTTCTTTGATTTGGTGATAGAAGGAGACTTGGATGTCCCGCCCATTGAAGTTGTGGCGGCGACATCCTCAGTGGAACTAGGTTCGCTTTTCATCCCTTCATATGTTAATACCACTCCCTATTGCTTTAGTTGGCTCACTTGTCTATTAACCCATTCTTTGGTTTGGGCCACAATGGGTTTATTCATGATGTCTAGGTCATCAACCTCCTGCTCATCCCAGTCGACTGCGGGCAGTGGTAAGTTTGTGACTGCATTATACCAGGGATCCATGATAATGTTTTCTTCTTCTTCTACTTGATCTGGTATGGAAAATAGTTGCACCCTTCTTACGAAGTATGCAGTCATCCTCATGTAGTGCCTGGCATGCACCTCTTTGTCATCCTGGAAATTTTTCCATAAATCCTCGACATTATGTAAATGGGCGTATTCTAATCCCAGTGCTTTTCTTACATGCCCATACAGGTCCATTCATGGGCGAGCAGTGTGTAGTTAGAAGTGGTACTCTGCAGTTCCTTTTTTGAATTCCCAGCACACTCAGAGGTTTGCAGTTTATACATGCCCTGCCTGAAGGTAAAGGGATAAGAGATCCCTGCCAAGCACTTGTTGTTGAGGAGGGTGTGGACATGCTATAGCTGTCAGGAGAGTTCTAATAGTATTATCTAGTAATTGGGGTACCGAGACAGCTTGTTTGGTCTCTCAGTGAAACCTTGGGTGCGAATGTATGTAAACTTGGGAAATTGTAGGTACAGGAAAGCGTATTACTTTAGGAATGCCCCCGCATTGTGAGAGACTTTCCTCTCACAATCTCCTCCCAGTAATCAGATGATGTGACCCATAAAGGCGTCATTCACCATGCAATATTCCTTCTTGAAGTACTAGAATTGGAGCTAGGGATATCAGTCATGGGATTTTAGCTTTCGGCCCGGCTCTTCCTCGGGCACCACAAATATTCCGATGTACTGCCTCTGCTCTGCCAGTGAATAGACTAGATAGGAGGTCATGTAGAATTTGGAGCTCTTTTTTATAATCATAAACTACTCATGAAATAGTTGTTGATAATACCTCCCAAGTAGAATGAGGCCTTCGTGGTGACATCTTCATTCCCACGAATGACTTGCTCAACGAAATACACCATCCATTCTTGAAAGAATGCGGCAGAAGGAAAGGTCATTACCCAACTCAACATGGTCACTAAGTCTTGATAGTCTTCATGGAAATCGTTGTGAAAGAGTTCATGAAGGACCTTTGTAGCACTACCTCTTTTCTCCTTGAGCCAGAACTAGTTTATCAATCTTCTACAACCCATCGGGTCCTCATTCCAAGTTGCCTTTCCCTCTTCCATTGTGGGTACTTCCATTTCCTCAAAGGTAGGAATGTGGAAGGTCTTTGTGATCCCCTCGGTTGACATGTCAACGAGAATATTCCCATCTTTTTCAATGATGGTCCTCGTTTCAGGTTGGTAGGCCTGCCAAAAGGCCATGACGAGCTCAGGAGCAATAAGGGATGAGGGGGAACCTGCAGCTTTTGCAATTCCGCCCTGCATGATTAATCTGGCATTATCAGTCCTTAGGTGAATTCTGACCATTTTCTTGAACTCATCAATATCGACCTGGCCGATGTTGGTGTCTGAGATTTCCTTCCAGTCAGTGGTGACTTTTGATCGCAGCGGTTCACCTTGGAACTGGAACTTCATTTGGTCTTTATCCTCCTTCCCACAAGGAGTTTTTCATGATTTCTTTCCTTTGTTTTTCTCTGCAATTCCTCCCAAGGGTCCTAAACTCGATTCCATATATCTTGTAAACATGGACATAATGAGTTCAACCGATTATAAAGGTATGAGCGTTAGTTAAAATACAATTTAGACAAAGTACGATTGATGAAATCAAATGTTTACTTCAAGATATCGTTATCCATTTACTAGAGGGACTTCGGACAATCCGGGCCTGAAGGGTTGGACTTCCCTGGCAGAAATGTTTTTTCGAAAGGGGCTCCCAAAAGTTCAGGCTCGGAAAGCTGTCAGACGTTCGTTGTTTGAAACAGCTGGCCAGAAACGGAATTTTGGGGACAGAACTCCGGATACCGGGACCTAGAAGGCCAAAGAACGGCAGGAAGTTTGGGACTTGAGGGCTGGAAAGACACTGAGGTTTCGTCATTCCAGAACGGAAATCTGGAAATGAAAACCCAGAAGGAGCGGCCCGGAGGACCGGACCTTGGATCAAGCTTGGACTTCAATTTTTCATTTGAATTTTTTGTCCATGAATAGGAGGGCAGAGCCTGGAGACCAGAAAGGTGGGCGCGTTTTTCCCCATTTAGGGCAGCGAGCATAGGACGAAATTTCAAGTTCAGGTCCCAACAATAGAAAGGACGTTTTTAGTTCAATGTTGCATTTTGCAGCGAATGAGGGCCCAAAACCCTAGAGGCAGAAGTTCATCGCTTGATGGCCGCTTCAACCAGGCGAAGCCACAACAAAGGTTCGTTGACTAGGACCCGGGGTCGTGAGGGAGGGTTAACTTTGTGCAAAAAACACCGGACTCTTCCGTTTTGTGAACGACGAAAACTTAGCGAAATTTCAGACACGGGAGTCAGGGGTTTCAGGCCTAGGAAGGAAAAACGGAGGCCTATTTTCAAATTTTGTAGACTGATTCTAATGGCAATCAGATGAAGGAAGTCCGAGGATCCGGGCCTAGGAGAGGGTGCAGCCGTTTGCAGAAATATTTTCTAAGGTTTCAAAGGCGGAAAAATGAAGACCCAGCCTGAAAGGCATGAACACCCCTAAGCGAAGAATAATCGCGATGAGGTTAGGTTCCGGATGCAAATTTGAGGGTGCTTTGGAGGTTTTTGAAGGATTCTAAGACATGGGTTTTTTAGTTGTTTCTTTTTTCTATCTATCCAATGCATTTTTAATCCATGTTATTCAATTTTAGGCGTTTAAAATTATGAAAAACCTCTCAGGAGGGGAAGCAGCGAACTTACCTGAGAAGTTTGATGAGGGAAGCTGCTAAATCCACCAGGGATTGGCAAATGAAGGTAGCGGGCGCGAGGGCGGCAATCAACGAAGGCAACGAACTCTTTAGGAAAGTGCTCTGACCTCCTCTGCAATCCTGACAAGTGGAAATGATAGGTCGAGTCTTGATATTTATACCCCTCTCTTCCATTAATGGCTTCATTTAATGTAGGTATGGCCAGCAGATTGGTTGGTGAGTTTGAAAATCACGGACGGTGGCGAGAGATCCGGGGTCTGGGGGCTGGAAAAGTGTGAGGCGGCGGCCGCTTAGAAACTTCCTTTAAATATCGGTGATGAGGAGAGGTTCAGATCCTGGAGAGTGGAACACTGGTGAGGTTTGGTTGCTAAAACAGCAAACGGCAAAGGGAATTTTGGGAATGGCGGCCCGGCCTACCGGACCTGAAGGACACAAAAGCAGCCCAGAACCTTTCACAAAAGAAATCAGGCAGCGATCGACGAACCGGGGCCCGAGGTTCGGAAAGGCGGACACCTTCGGCCGTTTGTGAATGGTGAACCCTGAGAGGAAGGCCAAAGGCGGAAACCTGGTGGGCTGATCTCGGGAGGGCCTAGAGCCACTAGCAGAAAAAAACTGCCAAGGAAAATTTGAAAAGCCCCAGGACATAACCGAAGATGAGTGGGCAAAACATGATCACTTTAGGATAGGCTTCAAGGGTGCGCTGACCATTAGGGATGCCAAAACGGGGGCACGCAAAATGACGTGGTGACAAAAAATGACCCAAGAAGGTGGCAAAAAATAGGGTCCCCATTCTGAACGGGGCGTGTGTACCGAGGGCACAACATGTAGGAATGATTTATATGATGCAAGATCTCAACCCTAGAAATCTCATAACACATAAAAACAGGGATGAAATGACATGCAAATATAAAACAAATAAGATGAAAACCATAATTTGAAGATAGAGTAACAATGGAAGATGGAATTAATAGAAAATCAAGTCCTTAGGTGTGATTTAGTGGCTAGTTGCACCTCGTCATCCTAGATTTCTTCATGATTCACCAAAGGCATCCATCATCAACCCTTTACAATGTTGAATCTTGATCAAAATAGTGCGCTTCAAGACCTACAAAAATCCTAGTTTGTTTCCCTAAAACTTCAACTTTATTCATAAAACTTATGATAGAAGACTTGACTTTGAAATTGCTCTTGAAAAGTGATAAAAATATTAAGAGATCTTGTGAAAAATGAATAATAATGAGTATTTATAAGCAACAACACCTTATTTTCTAGTTAATTAAACCTAAGAGGCCGACATTTACCAAAAATTAAAGTTAAATTAATTAAATTCCCGCTTGATTTTAAATTTTCCCTCAAAGGGGACTCATTCGCCACCCTTAGCAAATGGGTCCCACCAAAGGGGACTCATTCACCCAAGGTGGTGAATGGGTCCCACTACTGTTGTTTGAAGGTGAGTTTTCAGGGTATGATGTTATTAAATGATGTGTGTCAGTTTTTATGTGATTTCACATGTGAAACGGGCCTCTAGATCAAAATTAATAGGTCTAAGGGGCCTATAAATGTTGTTTTGAAGGGGAAATTATGTGAAAGGACTCAAAAGTGGGTCTAATTATGCGTGAAATTGTCTCTTTTCTCAAGAGGGTCCAATTAGAAAAGCATAGTAGATTTACTTTAGCACACTTGCATGATGAAATATGTGAAAATTGAAGAAATTAGATGAAATTTAGAGCATTTTGTGATGATTTTGATAGGTCCCCACCCGGTCATGGCAATGGCTAGGGGGAAGACAGTTGACATTTTTGAGAGATCATGCACCAATGCTATTAGTGGAAGAGGTAGAGCATTTACAGTCAATGGGTATCTATTAGGAATATCTTATGCCACCAATGAGATACCATGATGCCATGCTGATGGCTCTGTGTGAGCGTTGGGATGCAGATACTTGTACCTTTCATCTTCCCACCGGGGAAATGAAAATCACTCTTGAGGATGTACATTGCATTCTCTGAGTTCCTATTCGGGGAGAGCAAGTATATTTCGAGGGGGATCGGTCATTCCGCGAGAAGAAGAAGAAGAGAGACATGCAGTACTGTTTAGATGGACATGTACATGATGAGAGGATCAGAGCACGGATCGAGCTTCCCATGCTACTATACTCACGAGCTCCAGTGGTTAGATGGATTATGATGCACACAGTGGCACTAGTTCTCAATCCAGATGGATGAGTGGCACACTTAGATGGACGACCAGTACACTTGATTTGAGGGATGTACGAGCTGAGGATAGTCTATGCCTGGGGTCGCCGCATTATAGCACACTTGTATTATGATCATGGTTGGTTTTTGTTTTGAGAGATCAATAGTATGGTCCATTGTACGCTTCTACAAGTGTGGTGCCTTGAGCATATCACATGTACCAGGCATGTCGGATACCCTTGTACTATAGCTACAGGTAACCCACGAGCATTCGACTATCCCTTACGATGCTTGTGGTAGTACGGAGATTTACAGTTTTGGAGGATGAGATTTGACTGGCTAGAGGAGGATGAGATCCTTTGGAGACCTTATCTACTCACTCAATAGTGGCCAGATCCCACAAGACAGTTGAGGATGCAAATGAATAGATATCTCTAAGCAAGGAGACATGACTACATTGTACGACTGTTCTACTACGGGTGAGTCATCCAACAATTTGGACAAGTGCAGACACCATCGAGGGAATGCCCCTTCATTATATGATCAATGCGGAGTTCCCGGAGGCCAGGTGATATTGTTTGGATGATGATAGATCATGTTCATGAGAGTGATTCTAATGATTCAGATCACAACCAGCCACTAGCATCTGATGTTGATGATGTTGGTAGCACAGACGAGCACGAGGAGTGGTGGTCATATGCAGGACCAACTCCTATGTTCCCCATGTATTTCTCAATAGGTGATGTAGGACCAGCACCAAATGAAGGTGATGAGCCAGAGGAGAGAGCAAAGGAGGTACGGTATAGGCCAGCAGATATTTTTATAGATGTGATTGATGAGGAGTACCAATTTGAGGCTGATCCTAACTATGATGACTGAGAGGATGAGGAAGAGGAGTATGATGATGATGATTACTACAAGAAGGAGCCACCCCTAAGTGAGGGTGATGAGGTAGCTATTGAGGATTTGGTATGAGCATGGAGAGTCCTCACATGCTTACAGGACCAGATCATGGGCAGTAGCTATAGCAGACATCAGTACTCAGAGTCAAAGAGAGGCTAGCACATCTTTGATGCCCCCCAGAGAGGATGAGGTTGATATTCCTCATGCATCTGGAGACATAGGTGATGATATTTAATTTTACACATGTCCTTTCAATGATTTACACTTTGAGTTATATATATATATATACCATGATGATGTATTACTGATTGTGTACCTTGTCTATCATGCAAGAGTGATGAGAGATTGGTGAGAGTTCTATCGTTAGGCTTCCACAGAGATAGTGCCTTTATCCATCGACGAGGAGGAGATGGATCCTGACTATGTGCCCCCACCGATCATGGAGGAAGAGCTAGAATCACTCAGACCTTTCACGAGGCTATGGGAAATATACGAGAGTGTGAGGAGGTGACTTCGTTGAGCTAAGAGTGCACTACAGTTAGCACAGTCCTCAGCAGAGGTAGAGAGATTTCAGGCAGAGTTGATACAGACATGAGCAGAGAGGGATCAAATGGCAGAGGAGCGGCTTTTAGCCATTGGTCGAGTATAGGGTTTGGAGTATGCACTTAGACTTGGCAACCCACAATCATGGTCACACACGACCGTCTCTCAACGTCCAGGGATCAGACCACAAGTTCCAAAGCCCAAGGGGTCTAGTTCTCACAGACCATTTTGACATTGTATATGATGATGATATGTAAAACTTTGATATATATAGGCATGTGCTTTTGATGTTATGATGATGTTTCTTTTTATGTTCATGTTAAATGATATGTGATTAATTAAATGACTTAAAGTAAAAGTATTTAATTAATGGCTACATGATTTAACATGATTGGTGTGATCTAATATAAAACATATTTTTGTTTTAACATAGATACGACATGAATAATGAGAAAAGAATATGTTAAGTTAAATACACTAATAAGGATCTAACTTAACACAACTAGAATAGTATGAAGCCTAAAGCAATTATAAAAGGGACTTATATAATTACCTTAATGTTCAAGACAAACACAATATTAGTCATCAAGAATGAAGAAATGTGAAAGTTACTTAGAGTCAAATAACTTTAAACTACAATGCTTTAACTATCATACTATGTGAAGAAGCAAGAGGTAATACCAATGCAAATGTGTGGCATTAATAGGTTCCTTAAGGAGTGTTTCATAAAGCTACGTTAAGAGATAAGCACTAGTCCCATAAGTAGTATGAACCTTGTAAGGTCCCAACCAATTAGGGCTGAACTTATCTTTTTCTTCGTTGTCAGCACTAGCATTTCGTTGATTTTCAATAAGAGCAAAATCTCCCTTAGAAAACGATTGAGGGATGACATGAATGTTGTGTTTGCATTGTAAATGTTTGATGTGAGCTTGGAGATGTTCAAGAGCATTAATACGTTGTTCATCGAGCATTTCAAGTTGATGAAATCGTTGATCTTTGTAAGTGTCATCATCAAAGATTTCTCAGAGAGCAACTCGCAAAGTAGGAATTTCTAACTCCAAGGGAATGATTGCATCAGTTCCATAAACAAGGCTATAAGGGGTATTTCCTATGGATGATCTCGAACATTAGTTGTATAAGCCCAAAGCGCATAGGATAGTTGTGTATGCCAGTCTTTATGATGCTTGGTGATAGTTTTCTTAAGGATTTGTTCAAGAAGCTTATTAGTATTTTTAGCTTGTCCATTGGATTGCGGATAATATGGTGTAGAAAAGCAATGTTGAATGTTGAATGTATCAAGAAATTTTTGAACTTCATTATTCTTAAATGGAGTTCCATTGTCTGAAACAATGGTGGACAGGAGTCCAAAGCGAGAAATTATGTGATCCAAAATGAAACGAACAATTATCTCAGTAATTGTAGAATGAAGGGGAATCGCTTCCAACCATTTCATGAAATAATTTGTTGCAATGATGATAAATGTGTATCTAGTGGAAGAAGGTGGCAAATTTTTTCCAATAAGATCAAACCCCCAAACTGAGAACGACCAAATAGGGACATTGGCCCAGAGCTCAGTAGCAGGAGCATGGATCAAATTGCTATGCTCTTGGCATTTATGACACCGTTTAACATAGGTGAAACAATCCTTCTCCATTTGTCTCCAATAATAACCCATATGAATAAGTTTTTGCACTAATGAATGACCACCACAGGAACCAGCATGAGCATGTTCAAACACTAAATGGATTTCAGAATCTTGAAGACATCATAATAGGAGACCACTAAAAGATCTTCTATACAAGGCATTCGCAAGGATCACATACTTAGCTGTGAGTTTACGTAAAAGCTTTCGAGTATTCATTGTAGTAGGATCAGGAATGGTACCATCTTATAAATATTTATATCGTATCATACCATTCACACAAAGCATCTTGAGTTATTTCCAAAATGTCTTCTAACAAAGTATCAATTGAAGGTTTGGTGATGGGATTGATAATAAAGGTGAAATCGGTGGAAAGGTCAAGTGAGGATATGAGAGAAGCTGCACTCGCCATTGCATCTGCATGTTGATTATCTTTATGTGGGATGTTATCAATGGTGAATGAGTCAAATTTTTCTAATAGTCTCATTGTAAGATCCTTGTATTTTAATAATTTTTCATGTTTAGTTTGATATGTTCCATTGATTTTTTTAATTACTAATTGTGAATCACCAAAGATCTTGATATGTTTAACATTGAAAGATATAGCAACTTATAAACCTGTGATCAAAGCCTCATACTCAGCTGTATTATTTGTGCTTAGGAAATTTAATCAATAGGATAAGGGAATAGGTTTTCTAGCAGGTGGAATGAGAATCAATCCAACACCAAAACCTGTTCTACACTTAGATCCATCGAAAAATAACTCACATGGTTTAATGTTAGCAGTTAAGACATGATCATCAGGGAAGGAATCAGGATTAGGTAAAGCAAAAGGAGAAGGAGCGTCAGCTAAGAGATCGGTTAAGGCTTGACCTTTGATTGCTTTTTGCAAAAAAATTTAAGATCAAACTCAGTTAACAATATTACCCACTTAGCTAAGCATCCAGAGAGATCTGTTTTGTTGAAAAGATATTTAAGAGGATCAAATTTTGTGATTACTTGTATTTTAGCATTTAGTAAATAATGTTGCAACTTACTAGTAGTGAATACAAGAACCAAACATTGATTTTCAATTGGTGAGTAGTGTGTTTCATAATCAATTAAGGTGCGGCTAATGTAATAAATAGGGTGTTCTTTACCGTGATCGTCATTTCGAGCCAACAATGCTGCAAGAGCATGGGTTGATGTGGCAACATACAAGATAAATGGTCTATGTGGCATAGCAAGTTGTAAGACAGGTGGAGTGACTAGATATTCCTTGAGACTCTCAAAATCCTATTTACAGTCGTCATCCCAATCATAAGGTATACCCTTTTTAAGAAGATGCGTGAAAGGTAATGTGTGATCAGCTAAAGATGCAACAAAATGACGGATAGCTTGAATTCATCCTTGTAATGTTTGCAACTGAGAAATATTCCTAGGAGGTGGCATGTTAATAATTGCATCAATTTTCTTTGTGTCCAACTCAATGCCTCTGTGAGAGATGACAAACCCCAAAATTTTACCAATATCTATGCCAAAGACACTTTTTGGATTTAAGCACATGTTGTATTTGTGTATTCATTCGAAGATTGTATGAAGGATGTTCACATTATCTTGTCATGTTAATGATTTTTCTAGGATATCGTTCGACATAATCTTTGAGAATTTTGTGAATGTAATCATGAAATATTAATGTCATTGCATGTTGATCAGTTGTGCCAGCATTCTTTAGGCCGAAGGGCATCACAACCCAACAAAATATTCCCCAAACAGTTGTAAACGCGATTTTTTATTCATCTTGAGGGTTAATAAAGATTTGATTATAACCAAAAAATCCATCCATGAATGACAACAAAGCATGTCCATCAGTTGAATCCATGATCATGTCTATATTAGGAAGTGGAAAATCATCTTTTAAAGAGGCTTTATTCAAGTCTCAAAATCCGTGCATACCCTAATACTTTTATTAGGTTTTGCAACTGCAACAATATTTGAGATCCAAGGAGAATAATCATTAGGTCTAATAAATCCTGCATCAAGAAGTTTTTTGAGTTCCTCTTTAACACGCAAGGCTACGTTAGGATGCATTTTTCGGATCTTTTGACGAACAGGTTTAGCATTTTCAGCAAGGACAATGTTATGCATCACAATTTTTCGATCAATCCCTAGCATATCAAAATATTTCCAAGCAAATATTTAAGGAAAATCATGAAGTAAAGCGGTAGTATCTTCTTGTTCTTCATCGTCAAGGAACTTCCCAATCTTAATAACTTTATCTTTATCATTAATGTCCATTGGCACATCAATTGTATCTCCTAAAGGGAGTGCATTGGATTTAGGAATTTTAGATTCAAAGAGTTCTTCATTGATATCACACTCTTCTTGCTCAGTAAGATTCATGACACTAGAAATTTTTTTAATGTAAGTATGTGAGGATGGGGTATCATAAACACCTAACATGTGTTTCAAAGCCTCATCACTATCAACATATTTCCATGAGGACGGTAAGGTTATATCAAGCAACTCAGGATTTTTGATTGTAAGATTGTGTCATGGATGACATGTTATAACATTAATGTTCAAGGATGGTCTTGGAGTAGCTTTAGTCACTTTAGAAAAAGAGTATCCCAATCCGGTTTTCGTTTCTTGCGTAGTAGGTTCAATAGGGACATGAATACCTTGTTCATGTTTTCCACATCCTTTTCCAGTATAGCCTAATTGTTTGAAAAATTTATAGCCTTTTCTATAAATTCATTCCATTTCACAAGGGTTAGGTGGGGCTTGATCATCTATCTCATCAAAATTTGTTGTGTATGTCACATTGTCATCCAAATTATAGGAGATAGATGTTTGAGGAGATTGTTCAGAATTTTGAGTGGACATGATTGTTGGTTGATCTTGTTTCTCATCTTTCTTTTGCGTGAGTATGTATTCGACCATAAACAAGGGTGTGAATTCTAAGGTTCCCTAATCGTCACCAAATAATTTGGATAGAGATTCGTTATCATTATGCTCAATTTGAAGAGGGTCTATATTGGATGTTGGAATTAATGTTTTCAAGGGACTTGCAACCCCTTTTTCAAGATGCAAGCAACTTTCAGGCTCGGGATCTATTTCAATTTGATAAATGCGATCATTATAGAAATATTTCATGATACGATGAAGGGTTGAAGGTACTGCATTCATCTCATGAATCCATGGTTGGCCTAAAAGAAGATTATATGAAAGATCATAAGACATGACATGGATAGGAGTCTACAAAGTAACCAAATGTTCCAACCGTAATAGGCAAAGTAATTATCCCAAGTAGTTTCTTTGTTGTATTATCAAATCCTCGAGTGGAGATGGAATTAGGGGTGATTTGTGATCTATCAACATCTAATCAATCAAGGAGACTCACACTACACACATTAAGGGCATAACTGTTATCTATGAGGGTTCACTTGATACCAAAGCATTTGAACCGAGCAATTATCATAAAAGCATCATGTTGATTACGCAACTCCAAAGGAGGAAGCTCATGTTGGTGAAAGGTAATATCAAGATTATTTTTATGGATTAGAGCCACCATGTCATTCAAAGTGGTACCAGGAGGAACTGTGATTTTTTTAGGAGCAGTTTGAAGAATATTGTGATAATTTGGTGAGTTTTGAAGCAAATCCCAAACGGAAAGTTTGGTTGGAGTATTCTTTAGTTGTTCAACAAGATCATACTCCTTTGTGTCTGGGTGATAATGAGGAGCACTAGGCGGATTGGGTAAAGGTAAAGAGGGTGGGGTTGGTTGTGGTGGTTGTGGATTGTTTCGGGTGTTATATGTATGAGCAATAGTATCAGTACTATA
This sequence comes from Sequoia sempervirens, assembly GCA_007258455.2. Classification (NCBI taxonomy): domain Eukaryota; kingdom Viridiplantae; phylum Streptophyta; class Pinopsida; order Cupressales; family Cupressaceae; genus Sequoia; species Sequoia sempervirens. The sequence continues at coordinate 43,666 of VDFB02258844.1, forward strand.
TTTCTGTGATACATTGGTATTAGGAGGGTAAAGGGTGTACCAGGGTCGATTTGAGGGGTGAAGTAGATGTGAGGGTGGGTAAAGGATAAGCCTAGGTTGAATTACATTAATGTCCTTGATGTTAGGGGTCTCACAACAAACCAAAGTGGATGAGTTGGGTGAGATGAAGTATTGAAGAGACTCATCTAACAAATGCAAATCATCACTACTAAAGGGTTTGAGAGTTAAATTGTCGTTGATTGGTTTAAGATGTTCAAGAGAAACATTAGAAGTTGTAATGTTCGATATCGTGAGTTGGTCACCACAAACCTTAGTGGATAGCTTATGCGAGATGAAGTCTTGGAGGGCTTTATCTAACAAATCAAAGTCATCACCAGCAAAAGGTTGAAGGGAAACGTTATCATGAAGGGGTTTAGTTTTCTCATGGAAAGTATTAGAGGATGAAGTGAGGGAGAGGAAGTCTTGAAGGACTTCATCTAACTTATCAACATCATCACTAGTAAGTGGCTTGGATGAGATGTTATTTCTAACTTGAATCATGTGCTTAATTGGATCATTTGATGTGTTATGCAATTGGTTTCGGATATTTGTGAGAGTTTCCTCAATGTAAGTTGATCTAAAAGGACTACAAAATATTACTGAAAATGGAACTTGCAACAGTCTAAGACTATCTATAAATTCCATTGAAAATAAATGAACTTTACACTAAGAAAATAGAAATAACTGAACTTTAACAGAATGCTAATGACAGAAACCAGAAAGATGCAATGCAGGAAATGAAAATCTAAAAGTACTGATTTAAAATTGTAAAGGGACCGATTCGCCCTAGGTGGCGAAAGAGTCCCAGGATATGAATTTTTTGTATTTTCTGTAAGATTTCAAGTTTGTATAATGCAAATGTAGAGATTGAGAAGGATTAAATGAAATGTAATGATGGAATCTAAAGAATGCTTTCACAAATGCAATATTAAGAAACCTAAAGATGCCAAACAATGCACAATCATGAAGTAATGAGATCCTAAGATGCAAACAGAAATGTAAATTAGAATGATGTTATGCTCAAAAGTCAAGTTCACCAAAATGAACCGTCAATTTTTGGCTCTTAGGACTTCTCTTACTCTTCTAGGGTTTTTCACCTAAAAGGAGAGAGTTAGGGCAAAAATTCTATATGGTTCATTCAAATTATGTCTTGTGTCCAAATGTTGTCTAAACTAAATGAAGTAAACTAAATGCAATCAACTAAACTAAATGAATGAAAATGAATGCTAAACTAAGATTTGCACTATGTTTGAAAACACATTGTGATATATAAAATGGATGAAAGAATGAATAGAAATGCAAATCAGACCAAATAGAATGATGTTTCTCAAAATGTGTGCACCTGGTAAGATGTAGAAGGTTGGAAAATGATCTGGAAGACTGAAAAAATTTGAACTTGGGTTGACTAGAACTCATTCGCCACCCTGGGCAAATCAATCCCAAATCAGGACTTTTCTGCACAAAACCTGTTTTCTGACAGTCGGGGATCTGGAAATGTATCTAACTCAAATCTACATCTTAGGAGGGACTCATTCGCCATGCATGGTGAATTAGTGCACCTTCTAATTTCTGCAATTAAAAAACACAGTCTAAAACCTTGACACCTGTACAACAATTTCTGACAGAAACCCGATTTCAGATCTTAGAAAATTCCTACAAAACACTTTAAAATTATTTGTCTAATTGGGGGGTTTTCCTTACTTAAACCCCTAGTTGGATAATTAAACCTTGAATAGAGAAAAATTTTCATAAACCCTAACCTTAGATGTGTTAAAGACTAGGAAACTATGAATCATGACAAAAACCATATTCTATTGATCTATAATAAGACATGCAAGAATGATTTATATGATGCAAGATTTCAACCCTAGAAATCTCACAACACATGAAAAAGAGGGATCAAATGACATGCAAATATAAAACAAATAAGATGAAAACCTTAATCTGAAGATACAGTAACAATGGAAGATGGAATCAATAGGAAACCAAGTCCTTAGGCATGATTTAGTGGCTAGTTGCACCTCTTCATCCTAGATTTCTTCATGATTCACCATAGGCATCCATCATCAACCCTTTGCAATGTTGAATCTTGATCAAAATAGTGAGCTTCAAGACCTGGAAAAATCCTAGTTTGCTACCCTAAAACTTCAACTTTATTCATAAAAAATTATGATAGAAGACTTGACTTTGAAATTGCTCTTGAAAAGTGATAAAAAGCTTAAGAGATATCTTGTGAAAAATGAATAATAATGAGTATTTATAAGCAACAACACCTTATTTTCCCGTTAATTAAACCTAAGAGGCCGAAATTTACTGGAAATTAAAGTTAAATTAATTAAATTCCCGCTTGATTTTGAATTTTCCCTCAAAGGGGACTCATTCGCCACCCTTGGTGAATGGGTCCCACCAGAGGGGACTCATTCACCCAAGATGGAAAATGGGTCCCACTACCATTGTTTGAAGGTGGGTTGTTGGGGTATGATGTTATTAAATGTTGATTGTCAGGTTTTATGTGATTTCACATGTGAAATGGGCCTCTAGATCAAAATTAATAGGTCTAAGGGGCCTATAAATGTTGTTTTGAAGGGGAAATGATGTGAAAGGACTCAAAAGTGGGTCTAATTATGCATGAAATTGTCTCTTTTCTCAAGAGGGTCCAATTTTCTATCGCACACTATGTTTGTATGCTCTTCTATCACATTATCCACACAAATAGGGGAGATAGGAGAGGGTGTGAGTTTAATGTTAACATTGTCATTTTCACTCTCTTGTGTTAAGAGATTCTCATTACTAGGACATGCATTGAATGAATGACGATCATCCTTATTGACTAACTTTTTTTTTGCAAATTTGGAGAAGATTGAGGCTAACATTTTGAAAGAACAATCTATGCTAACTCAAAATGCAATGTAAAAGGCTGAAATGAAATGCAATTTTTAGATGATAATTGACTGATTATGATATGTAACAATATGAGAATACAAACTTGAAATTGAAACCATGCATGAAATGAGCTAAGTTAGGCTAGATTTGATGAAATGCATGTTACAGAAATGCATTCAACTGATACAGTTAGGAAATGGCACCAAACAGAAGCCTAAAAATAGGGTTTTCAGCTCTATAAAAGGCAATTTTAGGGGTCAAAAGAGACTGATTCGCCCAAGGTGGCGAATGAGTCCCAGTACGGACTTTTTCAAAAATTTCATAAATTTTTGATGGATTTTGATGTTCTTTGAGTGCTATGATGTAGAACTAAGTTAAAAATGCAGAATTTCAAAAAAATTAAATAAATTGTGATGCCAAAAATGCAACTGAAATGCACTTTTCTATGAATGCAAAATATGAAACCTATCATGCAAATAAATTAATACAAGTCCTAATGCAAGATTAATGCAAGCTAAATGTATGATGAAGGACTCCAAATAAGACAAGAAAGTGATCTATAAATCAGGTTCACCAAAATGAACCGTAGATTTTTGGGTAGGGCTTATTGGCTACACTTGCACTCTTCGGAATGTTTCACCTAAAAGGAGAGAGATAAACCCCACTAAAAAGTCTAGGTGGTTCACTCAAATTATGCAATGTGTGATGTTACTATGGCTAAATGAGATGATCTAAATTCTATTAGACTATGAAATTGATTGATTGTTAATGTAAAACTTTAAGAAACAAGTGATGTTTGAAAACACATTGTCTAATGCAAAAACATCTAGAAATGAATGCAAAACTAAATAGAAATGGATGAGATTGAAAGTGTGCACCTGGAATATGGAATATGGATGGAGACTGGAAATGGATTCTATAATATTGGTGATGCTGATTTTTAGGCCTGGTGGGACTCATTCACCATTATGGGTGAATCAGTCACTGTTCTGTAAAACTGAGTCGGAACCTGTTTCTAACAAAAGGGTATCTAAAAATGCAGAAAACTCAAAATTGACTTGGAAGTGGGACTCATTCACCTCTGATGGTGAATGAGTCCACTTTTGAATTTTTGAATATTCAAAGGTAGAATCCAGAGCTTTCAATCTGCACTTTGGCTTTCTACAAGTGTCTTCTTCCGAAACTCTAATTTTTGAACTTGAAAATGAGTTTTTGTTGATATTTTGACTTGTTTAATGAAGAGAAGAATTGAAAAACCTTGCAACTTGATTCTTAATGATTTCCAAGCTTTCAAGATGCCTAAATCTGCAAACACAGAAGACAAGAGAAAAATGTTGAATGTTAGGGCATGGGGGTTTGCCTTGGTCAAACCCCTTTTAGGTAATTAAACCAAAATGATGAAAGAATGGAATGAAACATGAAATAATGGAGCTGATTACCTTTCCATGATGTTTGATCTTGAAATTATGTAGCAAAACATGAAGAATCTACCCTTGAAGGTCTGAAAATTGTTATCTTGGTGACTTGAAATGATAAAACCCTAATTTGCTTGACTTGAGATGGAAGATTGGTGGATGAATAATGATAAAAGATTAG
>VDFB02258845.1:0-16771 GCA_007258455.2 Sequoia sempervirens
TCCATTGGCACATCAATTGTATCTCCTAAAGGGAGTGCATTGGATTTAGGAATTTTAGATTCAAAGAGTTCTTCATTGATATCACACTCTTCTTGCTCAGTAAGATTCATGACACTAGAAATCTTTTTAATGTAAGTATGTGAGGATGGGGTATCATAAACACCTAACATGTGTTTCAAAGCCTCATCACTATCAACATATTTCCATGAGGACGGTAAGGTTATATCAAGCAACTCAGGATTTTTGATTGTAAGATTGTGTCATGGATGACATGTTATAACATTAATGTTCAAGGATGGTCTTGGAGTAGCTTTAGTCACTTTAGAAAAAGAGTATCCCAATCCGGTTTTCGTTTCTTGCGTAGTAGGTTCAATAGGGACATGAATACCTTGTTCATGTTTTCCACATCCTTTTCCAGTATAGCCTAATTGTTTGAAAAATTTATAGCCTTTTCTATAAATTCATTCCATTTCACAAGGGTTAGGTGGGGCTTGATCATCTATCTCATCAAAATTTGTTGTGTATGTCACATTGTCATCCAAATTATAGGAGATAGATGTTTGAGGAGATTGTTCAGAATTTTGAGTGGACATGATTGTTGGTTGATCTTGTTTCTCATCTTTCTTTTGCGTGAGTATGTATTCGACCATAAACAAGGGTGTGAATTCTAAGGTTCCCTAATCGTCACCAAATAATTTGGATAGAGATTCGTTATCATTATGCTCAATTTGAAGAGGGTCTATATTGGATGTTGGAATTAATGTTTTCAAGGGACTTGCAACCCCTTTTTCAAGATGCAAGCAACTTTTAGGCTTGGCATCTATTTCAATTTGATAAATGCGATCATTATAGAAATATTTCATGATACGATGAAGGGTTGAAGGTACTGCATTCATCTCATGAATCCATGGTTGGCCTAAAAGAAGATTATATGAAAGATCATAAGACATGACATGGATAGGAGTCTACAAAGTAACCAAATGTTCCAACCGTAATAGGCAAAGTAATTATCCCAAGTAGTTTCTTTGTTGTATTATCAAATCCTCGAGTGGAGATGGAATTAGGGGTGATTTGTGATCTATCAACATCTAATCAATCAAGGAGACTCACACTACACACATTAAGGGCATAACTGTTATCTATGAGGGTTCACTTGATACCAAAGCATTTGAACCGAGCAATTATCATAAAAGAATCATGTTGATTACGCAACTCCAAAGGAGGAAGCTCATGTTGGTGAAAGGTAATATCAAGATTATTTTTATGGATTAGAGCCACCATGTCATTCAAAGTGGTACCAGGAGGAACTGTGATTTTTTTAGGAGCAGTTTGAAGAATATTGTGATAATTTGGTGAGTTTTGAAGCAAATCCCAAAGGGAAAGTTTGGTTGGAGTATTCTTTAGTTGTTCAACAAGATCATACTCCTTTGTGTCTGGGTGATAATGAGGAGCACTAGGCGGATTGGGTAAAGGTAAAGAGGGTGGGGTTGGTTGTGGTGGTTGTGGATTGTTTCGGGTGTTATATGTATGAGCAATAGTATCAGTACTATATTTCTGTGATACATTGGTATTAGGAGGGTAAAGGGTGTACCAGGGTCAATTTGAGGGGTGAAGTAGATGTGAGGGTGGGTAAAGGATAAGCCTAGGTTGAATTACATTAATGTCCTTGATGTTAGGGGTCTCACAACAAACCAAAGTGGATGAGTTGGGTGAGATGAAGTATTGAAGAGACTCATCTAACAAATGCAAATCATCACTACTAAAGGGTTTGAGAGTTAAATTGCCGTTGATTGGTTTAAGATGTTCAAGAGAAACATTAGAAGTTGTAATGTTCGATATCGTGAGTTGGTCACCACAAACCTTAGTGGATAGCTTATGCGAGATGAAGTCTTGGAGGGCTTTATCTAACAAATCAAAGTCATCACCAGCAAAAGGTTGAAGGGAAACGTTATCATGAAGGGGTTTAGTTTTCTCATGGAAAGTATTAGAGGATGAAGTGAGGGAGAGGAAGTCTTGAAGGACTTCATCTAACTTATCAACATCATCACTAGTAAGTGGCTTGGATGAGATGTTATTTCTAACTTGAATCATGTGCTTAATTGGATCATTTTATGTGTTATGCAATTGGTTTCGGATATTTGTGAGAGTTTCCTCAATGTAAGTTGATCTAAAAGGACTACAAAATATTACTGAAAATGGAACTTGCAACAGTCTAAGACTATCTATAAATTCCATTGAAAATAAATGAACTTTACACTAAGAAAATAGAAATAACTGAACTTTAACAGAATGCTAATGATAGAAACCAGAAAGATGTAATGCAGGAAATGAAAATCTAAAAGTACTGATTTAAAATTGTAAAGGGACCGATTCGCCCTAGGTGGTGAAAGAGTCCCAGGATATGAATTTTTTGTATTTTCTGTAAGATTTCAAGTTTGTATAATGCAAATGTAGAGATTGAGAAGGATTAAATGAAATGTAATGATGGAATCTAAAGAATGCTTTCACAAATGCAATATTAAGAAACCTAAAGATGCCAAACAATGCACAATCATGAAGTAATGAGATCCTAAGATGCAAACATAAATGTAAATTAGAATGATGTTATGCTCAAAATTCAAGTTCACCAAAATGAACCGTCAATTTTTGGCTCTTAGGACTTCTCTTACTCTTCTAGGGTTTTTCACCTAAAAGGAGAGAGTTAGGGCAAAAATTCTATATGGTTCATTCAAATTATGTCTTGTGTCCAAATGTTGTCTAAACTAAATGAAGTAAACTAAATGCAATCAACTAAACTAAATGAATGAAAATGAATGCTAAACTAAGATTTGCACTATGTTTGAAAACACATTGTGATATATAAAAAGGATGAAAGAATGAATAGAAATGCAAATCAGACCAAATAGAATGATGTTTCTCAAAATGTGTGCACCTGGTAAGATGTAGAAGGTTGGAAAATGATCTGGAAGACTGAAAAAATTTGAACTTGGGTTGACTAGAACTCATTCGCCACCCTGGGCAAATCAATCCCAAATCAGGACTTTTCTGCACAAAACCTATTTTCTGACAATCGGGGATCTGGAAATGTATCTAACTCAAACCTGCATCTTAGGAGGGACTCATTCGCCATGCATGGTGAATTAGTGCACCTTCTAATTTCTTCAATTAAAAAACACAGTCTGAAACCTTGACACCTGTACAACAATTTCTGACAGAAACCCGATTTCAGATCTTAGAAAATTCCTACAAAACACTTTAAAATTATTTGTCTAATTGGGGGGTTTTCCTTACTTAAACCCCTAGTTGGATAATTAAACCTTGAATAGAGAAAAATTTTCATAAACCCTAACCTTAGATGTGTTAAATACTAGGAAACTATGAATCATGACAAAAACCATATTCTATTGATCTATAATAAGACATGCAAGAATGATTTATATGATGCAAGATTTCAACCCTAGAAATCTCACAACACATGAAAAAGAGGGATCAAATGACATGCAAATATAAAACAAATAAGATGAAAACCTTAATCTGAAGATACAGTAACAATGGAAGATGGAATCAATAGGAAACCAAGTCCTTAGGCATGATTTAGTGGCTAGTTGCACCTCTTCATCCTAGATTTCTTCATGATTCACCATAGGCATCCATCATCAACCCTTTGCAATGTTGAATCTTGATCAAAATAGTGAGCTTCAAGACCTGGAAAAATCCTAGTTTGCTACCCTAAAACTTCAACTTTATTCATAAAAAATTATGATAGAAGACTTGACTTTGAAATTGCTCTTGAAAAGTGATAAAAAGCTTAAGAGATATCTTGTGAAAAATGAATAATAATGAGTATTTATAAGCAACAACACCTTATTTTCCCAGTTAATTAAACCTAAGAGGCCGAAATTTACTGGAAATTAAAGTTAAATTAATTAAATTCCCGCTTGATTTTGAATTTTCCCTCAAAGGGGACTCATTCGCCACCCTTGGTGAATGGGTCCCACCAGAGGGGACTCATTCACCCAAGATGGAAAATGGGTCCCACTACCATTGTTTGAAGGTGGGTTGTTGGGGTATGATGTTATTAAATGTTGATTGTCAGGTTTTATGTGATTTCACATGTGAAATGGGCCTCTAGATCAAAATTAATAGGTCTAAGGGGCCTATAAATGTTGTTTTGAAGGGGAAATGATGTGAAAGGACTCAAAAGTGGGTCTAATTATGCATGAAATTGTCTCTTTTCTCAAGAGGGTCCAATTTTCTATCACACACTATGTTTGTATGCTCTTCTATCACATTATCCACACAAATAGGGGAGATAGGAGAGGGTGTGAGTTTAATGTTAACATTGTCATTTTCACTCTCTTGTGTTAAGAGATTCTCATTACTAGGACATGCATTGAATGAATGACGATCATCCTTATTGACTAACTTTTTTTTTGCAAATTTGGAGAAGATTGAGGCTAACATTTTGAAAGAACAATCTATGCTAACTCAAAATGCAATGTAAAAGGCTGAAATGAAATGCAATTTTTAGATGATAATTGACTGATTATGATATGTAACAATATGAGAATACAAACTTGAAATTGAAACCATGCATGAAATGAGCTAAGTTAGGCTAGATTTGATGAAATGCATGTTACAGAAATGCATTCAACTGATACAGTTAGGAAATGGCACCAAACAGAAGCCTAAAAATAGGGTTTTCAGCTCTATAAAAGGCAATTTTAGGGGTCAAAAGAGACTGATTCGCCCAAGGTGGCGAATGAGTCCCAGTACGGACTTTTTCAAAAATTTCATAAATTTTTGATGGATTTTGATGTTCTTTGAGTGCTATGATGTAGAACTAAGTTAAAAATGCAGAATTTCAAAAAAATTAAATAAATTTTGATGCCAAAAATGCAACTGAAATGCACTTTTCTATGAATGCAAAATATGAAACCTATCATGCAAATAAATTAATACAAGTCCTAATGCAAGATTAATGCAAGCTAAATGTATGATGAAGGACTCCAAATAAGACAAGAAAGTGATCTATAAATCAGGTTCACCAAAATGAACCGTAGATTTTTGGGTAGGGCTTATTGGCTACACTTGCACTCTTCGGAATGTTTCACCTAAAAGGAGAGAGATAAACCCCACTAAAAAGTCTAGGTGGTTCACTCAAATTATGCAATGTGTGATGTTACTATGGCTAAATGAGATGATCTAAATTCTATTAGACTATGAAATTGATTGATTGTTAATGTAAAACTTTAAGAAACAAGTGATGTTTGAAAACACATTGTGTAATGCAAAAACATCTAGAAATGAATGCAAAACTAAATAGAAATGGATGAGATTGAAAGTGTGCACCTGGAATATGGATGGAGACTGGAAATGGATTCTATAATATTGGTGATGCTGATTTTTAGGCCTGGTGGGACTCATTCACCATTATGGGTGAATCAGTCACAGTTCTGTAAAACTGAGTCGGAACCTGTTTCTAACAAAAGGGTATCTAAAAATGCAGAAAACTCAAAATTGACTTGGAAGTGGGACTCATTCACCACTGATGGTGAATGAGTCCACTATTGAATTTTTGAATATTCAAAGGTAGAATCTGGAGCTTTCAATCTGCACTTTGGCTTTCTACAAGTGTCTTCTTCCGAAACTCTAATTTTTGAACTTGAAAATGAGTTTTTGTTGATATTTTGACTTGTTTAATGAAGAGAAGAATTGAAAAACCTTGCAACTTTATTCTTAATGATTTCCAAGCTTTCAAGATGCCTAAATCTGCAAACACAGAAGACAAGAGAAAAATGTTGAATGTTAGGGCATGGGGGTTTGCCTTGGTCAAACCCCTTTTAGGTAATTAAACCAAAATGATGAAAGAATGGAATGAAACATGAAATAATGGAGCTGATTACCTTTCCATGATGTTTGATATTGAAATTATGTAGCAAAACATGAAGAATCTACCCTTGAAGGTCTGAAAATTGTTATCTTGGTGACTTGAAATGATAAAACCCTAAGTTGCTTGACTTGAGATGGAAGATTGGTGGATGAATAATGATAAGAGATTAGGAGATGTAAAATGAGGAGAAAAACACTTATTTATACATAATTGTGCCTTACTAACCTGATGATACCTCATCACAGGCCGACAAGAAGTAATATTTTAAACTTAATTTTCACTTTTTTCCCGCTCAAAGGTCAAAATTGGGCCAAATGGGACTAATTCGCTACCCATGGTGAATTGGTCCCACCAAGATGGGACTGATTCACCATGGATGGTGAATGGGTCCCATAGGGGCCATTTTCCCAACTAAGATGTCAGGAGATAAGGAAATAAGGTTTAAATTGCAACTTTATCAAGTATTTGATCAATTTAAGCCTTAGGGTGCACAATATGGGTTAATAGGGGCCTATTAATGATCATGTGAAGGTCAATTAGGGCTTGGGACATATAATTCAATGTGAAAGTGTGATTAAATACACTTTGCAACACTAAAATGAGGTCCACATAGCCTAGGAAGTCACAAGAACCAATGTGAATGTGTGAGACACATTGCAACACTAGTTTATTATTAATTTTATTTTACAAGCCTTCTAGATTGATGTGATGATGTTATTAGACACATAATGTTGAATTAGGGAGAAATGGGTTTATTAAGTCTAGAAAAGCGTGAAATTCCTTTACAACACCTTTACTAGACATCGTTAAATGCATGTTATTTAATTTGCAAGTGTTCAAGACCTAGTGTGGATGCATAAAATGCCTCACAACACCTGAATCAAGGCCTTATTAAGTCCAATTTATCATGAATTATTCCCACGTCAAGCAAGAGGTACTTTTTTCTACAGTGCAATTACATCTTTCTTGTAGGTTCTTTATCAAAAAAATTATCATTTCAACTTGTATGCTTTATTGATTGGTAGATTAAATCACATTTTCTTTTGGTGTTCTAAAATCATTTTTTTACATGATTGGTAGACTAGAAAGTATGTATCTTCTCCCCTTGCACTTTGTGTGATCTTGGGTTAAGATAAATACTACTAGTTTACACTTATTTTCTTTAACCAAAGGCATGTTGTCTATGTATCCTCTATTGCACAAATGGTTGTCATTACACCAAAAGATCAACCTATTAATGTTCGATACAATCACTAGATTTAATGAATCTAGGAGAGGCAATTAATCCATGTCATGAACCCGAGCATTGTACTACACAACATAAGGAGACCAAGGGAACACACCTTGCAACAATCCCCCCCAACACAAGTGAGGTGTTTGAAAATATGACCTAGGCTTTCATACTAATTGCATAGATGCTTGTTGTTGCACCAAAAGATCGACCTGTTAATTCCTGATATAACTACAAAATTTAGTGAATCCATGGGTGGCGATTAAAATCCATATCACGAACCCAAGCACTGCACAAAATAAAACAAGGAGACCAAGGGTGCATACCTTGCAACATTCTCTCCCCTTGCACTACATGTGATTCTTGGGTGATGGGAAATAGTAATGCACAAGCCTTCCATTATTGTTAGGAGGCCTATCTTGGGACTTCATCACCCAAGGGTTTGACCTCAAGTGACATTTTTTGGAACACTATAGAAATTATATGAGAGTGAAATTTGTAGTTCAATCAGAGTATTTAATTACTAAGCATTCCTTAGCAGTCTCAAGTGATTCTAGATGCGACATTAGAGACATTGGTATTGTTTTTATGTAGCCAACAGTGTTCATAGACTTCTACCCACTATGAACCAATTGTATTAGAAGCCTAAGACCTATCAAACATCTCTCTATAGTGGTGCATCATGATAGCATCATCATGAGAAGTTACTTACAATGTCTGGTCCTCAGTTGAGGTGATAAGGTGTCTTGTTAGGACCTAGTCCTTTCAAGGAAAGGGGTGTCAAGGTCATGCATTACCTTCGCATACCCTATCTTCAATTTAGATTAACACACAAGTGTTCTAAGAAGACTATAGTTAGACAACCTTTACTACTAATTAGGTTGTGTTTATTTGGTTATATTGATCTATTGCTAGTGAGCTTTGTAGAAGAAAGCTTATAAAATATCTACTTTACCTTGGATTCAGTTATGATTGTTTATTTTTGTTGTTCATATCACTTTCTTTCAAAACATAAACTCATACTTTGACACATCAAACTTTACCAAAGCTTTCAAGAAACACAAACATAGTAACAAAAAAATTGTGTTTGCTTGTCACATTTTACAGTAATTACACATATTGTCGTATCTACTCTAGAATATTACCATATTTTCTCATATTTCCATGCTTGTTCTCTTCATATTATCACTATTGTATACTTTGTTTCATCTTCTTTTATTATATTCTATTAGAACATCTTTTTGTACAGAGCTACATCGACCTAAACTACCATTTTTTACTATTATCATATTATCACTATTGCTTAGATTGTGCCATTTGCTTTATGCATCCTACCACTTGTTGATGGTCAAAATAGAACAACATTAAACAAAATATCACTATTCTATTTCTCCTGAAAAATAAAGACAACATATAGTAATCTAACTCCCAAGGTCCTCGTAGTTGGTTCTCAACTATGCTAATATTGCTCAATGCTCAATGTAATTATAATATGCAAGGGGCCTTTTTTGGTAATAAGGAACAAAACTGCATTAGATCAACTAACCTACGTTTGGGGGGGGGGTTAAATAAAGATAAAAAGATAAATCAGAGCTTTAAAATAGACGAACATGAACAAAACTTCTTAATATCTAGACATGCATGTCAATAATGAGTGTTTCTTTTCCTAACCAAAACCACAACATGATGCAATCCATAAAATAATCTATACCACTGCATACATTCATAGTTCTAATTCACAATCACAACCATTCACTAAACTTTTATTTCAAAACTTAAAATAAATCATTCACTCATCATCAAAACACAGATCAAATAGATATAACAGAAATGTCATTCATAGATAACTCAATGAGATAATCTTGAATTCGGTTTCCTCTATTGATTCCCATCAAATAGAAAATATTTAGGCACAGAAGAATAACTAGCATATAGATTGATTATGATTCATTAACTTTATCCAAAAGTTCCAAAACTTAACAACATATAAAATGTATAAAACTATAAAATATATCCAAGTTCAACTAATCTTTCCAAAGTATCTTGCTAACAACTATGAAATTCTAAGACTATAATTCCTATTGCTATCATCAGGTGGCTAATCTTTCTTCAATGAGCTGACCTTTACAAAATAGAGCCAAGAAGTACATATAGACATATCATGCAAAATTTCCTCTCAATCAACAACTTAGATCCACAAATCAAGGAATTGGAACTGAATGAAGGACTAGACTGTTGATCTTAAGTTCCAAGACGGATTGCTCTGTTGCACAAAATTTTGATGTCCAAGGAAGAAGATGGAACTAATGGGTCAAACTGGAGTCAATTTCATATCAAAACCCTGCAAAAGAGGAGAGAAGAAGATGTTGTGTCAAGTGAAGAGAGTGTTCAACTGTCAACTCACTTTTGTGTGGCATGCTCAAGGATGTACTCATCATAATTAGAGAACACTTGTTGAAGGGTATCTGAATCAATCTCATCCAACCAATCATCCTCAAATTTAATCTTCTTTAACTCTGTTGAAACCAATCCTTGTACCTTCTTTAATTTAATCACTTCCCTTCTAGCAGCCTTTAATTCTTCTCTAATGTCCATAAACCTATAAAATAACAAATCTTCTCCATCATCCCATTTTTGCATTACCTCTTCAAACCTACTACTCCACTTTTCTTTCATCTTATCCAAAGAAAGACTCTCCTTGAATAAGGTATCTAGATTGACAAAAATAGCCACTTTACCTCCAATCCATCAATCTACTGGTTCAAGTCCTTACTCACCTCTTGAACCTCATTCTTATGCTCATGAATATACTTGGATTTGTATCCTTTTATCCTCATAGTTTTCTCAATAAAATCTACACTATCATCTTCAAGAATCGACTGCTCAAGTAGAGTTGACTTAGGCACTTTGTTGATGTCCTTAAGCTTTTTAATATACTCTTTATACTCTTCATCTTGCTTGTCTAGAACTTCAGACTATTGGTCCAAACTTCCTGCCAACTCAAGTGTTCTTTCATGAATCTTAAAACTATCAATTAGCACTTCATCAACCTCCTGATTAAGCTTATCAATCAATATTTCTAGCATCCCCACCTTACTCTTCATCTGCACCAAGTCATCGGCTTCCTTCTTTGTCAATAGGATTGGAGATTGGGAGTAGCAGCTTGTTGAGAAATTGGAGTTGAGACATCTTTTAAAAACTTATGCAATTGATCCAATTGAGCCTTAAGCTCATCTTTCTTTTGCTTCTCTTTGATCATCCTTGACTTGGTAGAGGAACCTACAATATCAATTAAGTTAATTTTTTTTTTCCTTGTAGGTCTTCCCAAATTCACCGTCCCCAACTAATAATTAGTCATTTGCATATCATCCTGGTTCCTATCCACCATTGGTATTGCACATTCAGCAAATATTTCTCCTGCATCTATAAGCTTGGTGGAGTGAAGAACCATGGCCTTCTTTTTGGGTCTCTCCTTCTCAATCTCCTTCATCATCTCATCCCAATTGAGAAGATGATGTTGAATTATCTGTTTCTTTTCCAATTCAAGCTTCAACCATGTAGGAGTAGTAGGAGTAGTAGCTATTTGTGCTGAAGAAGAAGCAACAGTGGTAGAAGATAAAGGTTGCAATATTGTGTTCTTAGGTTGAGAGTCAACCTATTGCACATTTTGTTGCTCTCTTTGAGCCTTTTCTTGTGCAAGTTTCTCAGCCTCTTCCTTATCCTTTTGTTCTTGCAACCTTTTGGCTTCAAACTCCTTTAGACATTCCTCTTCCAACTTCTTTTCCTCTAGCATTTGGTCCCTTTTTCTTTTCAACTCCTCAACATAGCCCCATGCTTCTTTGGACTTCTTCTCATGTAGAGCAAGTTCTGCAGCCTCCTCTCTCTCTAAGTGTTCTTGCTCTTTTTTTCTTCGGTCAGACTCTTCTAAATCCTTGAACTTAGCCTCAAGGGCTTCTTTCTCTCTTCTTTGAGCAGCTTTCTCTTCCTCAAGGTCATAAATTTTCTACTGCAAAGCCAATTTATCCCTTTCCTCTTTCATCTTGAGCTCCTGCTCATTTTGTTGTTGTTGCTTGGCCAATTCATCAGCCTTGGCCTGAGCTTCCAATTCTTGTTACTTCAATGCATCAAATTGTGCCTTAGCATCAATATCTTTTGCCTCGACTTGTGCCTTGGCATCTGCTTCCCTTTTAGCCTCATGAAACAGCTTCCATTGGTCCTCTTCAGTCAATATGTGTCCAGTCCCTACATCCTCAATTACATCAAGAGATTGCACCACATGAGTCTCTTTTTCAAATGGGGTAGCCACAGATTTTGTCCCAATATCACGAGTTTCTATCTTTGGCTCCTTCTCCTTTAATAACTCAGCTTCCTTATGGATACTTCCCATAGGAATTTCATCACTTGGTTTCTCTGTGACAAGGGGTTGAGTGGATGATTCCACTACAATAGATGTTGAGGCACCAACTTCTGTTGCCACTTCTTCTTCATGTGTCTCTGGAGGATCTTGAGTAGGAATTTCAATTTCCTCTCCAACATTAGGAGGGAAGAACTCTAGGGGCTCCTTAGGATCCATTCCTCTCTTTGTCCTCTTGTACCCTTGAGTGGTACCTGTTAGCTCTCAAAAATGTAGGTAAAGGGTACCTCAAGAGGCTACCAATCTCTTGATACATTTTAGGGTAATAGACAAGGTTTAAATGGCTTAAACCTTCTACTCTTCATGTGCTGCTAGACCTAGGTGGGTGTACCTATATGAATTGGGCAGACTTGAATTTTGATTTTCTCTTCTTGCAGTGCTTTTTCCACGATGGCGGATTAAAATGGACAAACTAAATCAAATTTGGTATAAATTGTATATGATATTAAAACTAAAACCTAATATGCTAAGTTAACAGATGTAAAAAGGAATGAATAAAACTGCATGATGAAACACAAATGCTAGTGCCTTATTGGGTATGCGGAGTCAAGAGAAATCTGAAACAAGTACTTCATTCTAGCAGACATTCAAGTTGTTTAGCATTTAATTTGATTTATAACCTGTATAAACATGCAAGGTTATGATTATCAGGTTCTTCTTAGTAATCCAATTGACATTCTCTAATTACTATGATCAATTTAAAAGATTTAATCTTTACTGGAAAGAACCAATCAATTGACCATACAAATGCAGAAAATGTGCATTGACAAACTGGATATAAACTTGTTACACCAATTTAAATAACCAGAAAACACCACATGGGAGAGAACTTCAATAATTCTTTTAATGAACACCATAAACAACTGATACCAGAAACAACTGCACCATATTATTAGATTTCAATTGATATCTCCATGATTTGAAACATGCAGCATAGTTTCATATTGGCAAGACATTGTATTACCCTGTATATTTTCTATCCTCTATCCTATTCTACTTATCGCTCCCCTATTTCGTTTCCAAAAATATATTTATACATTGAGAATACTAAAGGATGCGTCCTTTCAAAAATAGGATATTTTGTATTTTTAAATAACAAAATATTAGAGGATAATTAAGCTCTATTTAGCCACAAGTGAGTTTTGGATAGATGATCCAAATAATCCCAGTGCTCGTATGTGTCCGCATCTCCAACAGCATTCTGGATCGTGATTTCCATCTTGATCATCTCCTCATTCTGTTTGCTCACTTCATCCAATGTTGTATCCTCCGTAGAAGCTAGCCTCATGACTTCATTCAATATTGACTCACATTCACTTCTCCATCTGGTGGCTTCTTTCAATTCCCCTTTGTCATCAGAGAATGTAATCACGGTTTTCTTGGCAGTGTCTATCAACCCTTGTTCATCCCCTTGCAATTCAACATAGAAGTTTCGATGACGATTCACAATATGATTTGCAGCTTCAAGTGTTGCACTGTTAGAAACATCACTTTGGGCTAGTTCATGAAAATTCTCCATAATTTGTCCATCCTTCTACCTGATGCCATTTCTGTGATCTCATTCTCTCATTCCTTCTTTTCCAACATGATCCCAGTTTTTTAGGCTTTTATTGGCTATTATTAAATCTATTCAACATTCTTTCATTATTTACTTTGTACATTTCTCTTTCTTTTATCAGCAACTGAATTTGTGCTTTGTTCAATTTTGCAATATTGGCCCCAATTTCTTTAGTAGCCACAGGATCAGCCTCTCCAAATTTTAGGGTCATGACAAGGCCAAATGCCTTCTCAGTGTCAATAACTACTGATTTCCTGTGGGGTGGGTATAAAGCCCATATCATCAATGATCCCTCATCAGTATTGTACTTGGAACCTGCATACACCTCTGTTACCTTTTCTCTATCAAGAATATGTGTAGCATTAAAATCCTTCAAGAAACTATCAAAGACTAGTGCAGAATTTAAATCAAGTCCAGGAAAGATCATAACATCAGCAATTTCCAACATTTTCATTCCTTTTTCAGGAGTCATATTTGTCATTTCATTATCCACACACTTTCTCAACTGACTCAGCAATTGTTCCTCATTTCCTAAAGTGACATCATCAACATTTTCTCTTATTTCCTTCCCCTTCTGCTTATACAAGAATGCTTTGAATTCTGGGGAATTTATAAACTCATCATCTGAGACAAATGATCTATATTCAATATGCCTTGCATTAACATCACCACTTTCAATACTTTGTTCTCTAGTTAGGCAAACATACTGCTAAGTCCTCAACCTGGATACCTTTTCTGGTTTGGCCTGTGGCACATTATCCTTTGGTATCTCCTCTCTTCTAGAAGACAATTGCTCTGCCTCCAGCAACCCTTGGTTATATCTTTCAACTACCATTTCAGCTTCATCTTCATCCAAATTCCTGATCATATCATCCAAGGGATAGGGTACATGCTGATACCCTCCAAAGTTAATATTCATCTTAGCAGAATTAATATATCCCTCTAGATCAAAGTCTTTCCTAGGTGGTCCTCTCTTCATATTATAATGCAACAATCTATCAAGGATTGAATTGTATCCTTCCTTAGCCAACACAGTGAAGTCACCAAAACATAGTGTACTAGGCATAAAAGCCTGCTTCCCAAAAGAGCTGAAATGCATCACACTGTAGTAATCCATCTGTCTGACAATTTCCAAATATGCAACTATGTTTGAAACTGTCCTTGGCAGAATGAAAGGGGCATCTTCAAATCCATATACTCTGATCATTGTAGCTCCTTCCAAACAATGCCAATCTCCCCAGTTATGATCAATTGGCCCATTGAAGTCTTTTGGCCGAAGGAATCTTTTAATCTCATCAGTCAATAAATAATTACAAGGATATTGATACAGCTTATAGAATGTTTTTACAAAATGTTCTTCAAAATGGATGAAACTAGAATTAGAAAACTTGTTGTCCCAAATAGCAGTCCACAATTGAACAGGCAATGCTTCACCCTCCCTACCAATTTGAGAAATCCTCAATTCTGGAGGCCACACTCCTAACTCCTGTCCAAAATATAGCACCAAGTGCATCAACAATGAATAGTTCCTGAGATGAACAATAGATTATCCGCCCTTGATAGCTATCAATCCTAAATCAAGCCCCCTAGAAATGCATGAGGCATAGTCAAATGGCCTAGAATTGTGATACTGGATGTCTATTGTGATAATCATTGGCACAATTGACATGAATTCTGGGGCATCCATTCCCAACACCTGACACACTGAGAAATGTGTGTACTTCATATAAGGCTCAAACAAATCTACATGATAAGGAGGCCCCTCACTATCTTGCAGAGGATCTGGCTTACTGCCCTATTTAATCCTATGAATTGGCAACCTCTAGCCCTTATAAATTGTATCCATTCTTGAGAATTCCTTCTCCAACTCTTCACAACTGATCTCTTCATTGCAAAACCCTTCTAATTTGAAAACCTCACCTATTGCTTCTTTTGACACATATATCTATGGTTTTCGAGATGGGTCACATATAGCTTTATGTTTTGGATCATAATGATATGCAAGAAATTTTACCAGTTCGGCATTCACAAAAACATTAGGGCACACCAGTTTCCCTACATCTAGCTTCCATGGATTACAGACTGGTTCAAAACGGTTTCTCCTATGATAGTGAAAATTGAATAGTTCATACCCTCTTAAAATAGTCCAGATGTCACCTATGAACTTGCATTTATCATCCAATTTATCAAACTCTACCCTAAGTTGTGCGGACCTTCTGACCTTAGGCCCTGAACCATGTAACTGGTCATTAAGGTCCTGATTTAGTCTTCATTTAGTGCCCTCCTGTTCTGTATTAAATTTTTGTTTCTTTCCTCTTGATTGACTACTCTCACCAATTTTCCTGCTTTTAGCTTTTCCAGAACTAGGAGGCTCCATTCTTCAAAATCACAGAATCAAAAATGTGGAAGGCTTAAGATGCACTTACTTACAGTATTCCACTCAAGCTCCTCAAACTGAAAGGATGTCCCGGTTCTATGTTCACCTTGCTAATTCTTCTGCAATCAATTCAGCACTAAAGCATTGATTAAACCTTCACTGTTACATCCTGTCGCGCCATTAATGAAGCACAAATGAAGGCTCATTTGAAACTGGAACTACTGCATCAAATGTCCTGTCGATGAGAGATTTTCAAATATGGGGCGAAGACCTTTTGCAGCATTTATTACACCTTTCACCAAGACATCCTATGGTCTTATTGACACTTGAAACCAAATTGATGACTATCGCTTATGTTTTTCATGTTGCTGGGACAATTCCAAGTTGGGGAGATGTTTCATAGAGCTCATTGTGTTATACCGAGATATGTTCTTTAATGCATTTCCAATCGCTGAGACAAAATCACCCCTTCACCGAAGAAAACACACCTCGATCTGACCATTGATTTTCTTCACCGACAAAATAAATCTTACCAATGAAAAAATTCCATCGGCAAGACAATGAATCTTCAAAAAGACTCATACCGATGCCAAATGTCTCGCCGAACCCATTCCTGTCAGTGTAACTTTCAAACTTCGGTGAAACTTATGCCGTGAACCTTCTCTCACCAATGCAATTTTCTATCGGTGTGACATTTTTAGTCGGGAAGACTCCATAGCTTCTCCCCAATAGCTTTTTGATGAAACCCCTTTACGCCTTATTGGCAAGACCCAACACCTTCATCAAGACACTCCTCTGATGTACTTTAGTCTTACCGATATGCATATCCTCATCACCAGTCGGTAAGACAATTCAAACTTGCCAAGACCTCATCCCGAACACCTTTAGCTTGGCCGATATACTTCCACATGCGTCGGTTGGAAAGACATAATGTATTCGCTATGACTTCACTCTGATACCAATCAGTTTGGCCGAAATGACCCTTCTATATGCTAGTCAGTAAGACATATTGAATTCGCCATGACATTACATTGATGCCCCAACCTATGCCGATATATCTTTCCATACGTTGGTTGGAAAGAGATAATATTTCGCTATGACCTCATCCCGAACATGATTCTTATGCCGATATGAATCTTCTCTGTCGCTGAAACAAAAGAAGTGTCCTATCGATAGTATGCAACAAATATACATTAGTGAAAAATACATAGGTCGGGGAGACTTTCACTATGTCTTGTCGATATGGGCAATACAATGGAATGTGAAGGACTAGATGGATTCAAATGGATCACATGATA
>VDFB02258847.1:0-30076 GCA_007258455.2 Sequoia sempervirens
AGGATTTATTGATAGAGATCAGAGATGTTTTATATCTTTGGATTTTGTATTTTATCATGTGATGAATGATGGACATGTGACAAATATTATATTATTGTGATATGGGACATTTCTTATTGACACCATGTAGTATGTTTCCTTTTATGATGGATGATTATATGCATGCGTATATGGTATTACATGTTTATGTGGATGGATACATTGGTTTATTTATGCTCATGTGTTGGTTTATTGAGATGTTTGTGTTCATGATACATGGAGGATTGAAATATGAATAATTTTATATGAATGATCATGCTTATGTTTATTTATGCTTATGCGTTGGTTTATTGAGATGTTTATGTGGATGATTGGATATATGTACTTATGGAATATGAATAGTTTTATTGATGCATAGTGAGATGATATGCGCATGGTGATATGTTATGTGTAACTATGGGATCTATGATGATTTATATGGATGCCTAGTGGACGTATTTGTCATGTATGTATATGCGTATGATGGATGTTGTATGAATATTTTATATATGCTATATGTGATGTATTATGCGTCTAACACTTTGTGATGCAGGTGGCGATGTATGTATGGACCTAACATGTGATGATGCAGGTGGCGATGGACCTAACACGTAATGCGAGTGACGATGGATATATGGCATAATATTTTTGTAATTTTAGAGGAAATAACACACAGCCATAAGTGCCAATAAGAACTGACGTGATGACGGGAGGTGGGTATGGAGTGATGGTGAAGATGGATGTCATTTGGCATCTGTCAAAAGGTATCAGTATCTTGAGAAGAATGGAAAAGAATGGGGGAAAGTATTTGCACAACCAAAACCATAGGGTGAGTGTGAATGCAATGATTATGAAAAATGCAATCCTAATTCAATTTACCATCTTTGGAGCACTGGTTTTTGCTATAGCATAAGACATGATACACCAAGGTATAGAGGACCGAGGTAGATTAGTGTCTAATGCATAAGACAAACACGCCAGACAAGAAAGCTATCCCAATACCCTAAAGTCACGAAGACCTTGTTCGGGTCCGGTATTGGGATAACCACAAGCACGAAAGGATGCCCCAACATAACACAAGACCTCTAGGATCTTGGTGGGTACTATGTGGGACAACCGAGAAGACACAATCAAAGAAAATATCAAGATATGCCCCTATGTAGACCATTCAAAACACGCCATAATATGATGGATTATGGTTGCCTTGACAAGTGATCATAGGGAGCTCAAATGATAAACAAAAACCAAAAGCATCAAAAGATCGCAATCAATTTCAAATGTCCATTGCCATAGGATCAAGGGGATATATGGAATTGATGAGGTCTGCTAGGAAGGATGTATCCTGTTGAGACCTATGATGGATACTAAATGAAAATATCGATATGATATAGGATATTCAAAATTGATCAGATTCGTTGGTACAAGTTGGTTTTGTTTGTTAAGGACCAGCTAGATAAAGGCATAGCTTGATGACACAACACAAGGGAGACAAGACACAACCTAAAGACCTAGGGGCTCGGGGGCCGATCAGAGATTGGCCTTGCCTACGTGAAAGCGCAGAGCCCTCGTAGTTCATGGAAAAAGACCATGGATAAAGCGGAAAGAAGACAATGGTGACCGATGATGAAAGACACAAAACGTGACAGACAAATGCCCGGGGGAGGATCAAGTGACCGACCTTGCCTACGTGAAAGCGCAGGGGCAACGTAGTTCGATATAGGGACCATGGAGGATGGATCCTAGATGGAGACCGACACAATGGATGGTTCTACATGACGACACGGACCGACCGACAAAGGGAGCGAAGGACATAAGCTCAAAGTGGGATATAAAGAAGCTCAAGATGAGGGATATGTAAGGTGGGTCGTCCAGTGCTCAATTAACAAATACCAAGCGGCCTAGGCTGAGGTGGGTGAGGATGATAGTGTGGATGAAAGCACAAAATAACTAGGATGTCAGGTAGATAATGATTAAGCCCTCTATGGATGACTCCTGTTGACAGGTTTTCGCCATCCATACTTATCCAAGGCGCCACCAAGATGTGGTTTTCACCATAGGACGAATTTATTTATCTTTACTATTTTTTTGGATTTTTTCATACTTTTTTGATTTTTTTGATTTTTTAATAGGGTAGATCAAGCAGACTTAAGCATAGAACCTTTTCAGATGGAGAATATTGACAGGTTCGTCAAGGGGATCTCCTTCCAGAGTAGTCAACCTGCAGGCTCCAGATCCATATTTGGCAGTTATGATATACGGCCCTAGCCAGTTTGCCTCAAATTTTCTTTTCTTGTCACGGTCTGGTTGAGTGCGTTGGTTTTCTTTGAGGACAAGCTCACCAACCTGGAATTGTCTAGGGCGGACCTTTTTATTGTAATGGCGCTTGAGGCGATTTTGGTATGCTTGTAAGTGGTCATAGGCTCTTACTCTCCGTTCATCCAGTAACTCGAGCTGTGCAAGCCATGCAACGCGAGCATCTTCTTCGCTGATGAGGTTCTTCAAAGAAATTATCAATGAGGGGAGCTCAACTTCGATTGGCAAGATGGCTTCAGCACCGTATACTAAAGAGTAAGGGGTGGCGCCTGTTGGGGTGCGGATGGACGTGCGGTATGCCCAGAGGGTGGGATGAATGTGAAGGTGCCAATCTCGTCCAGTGTTATTGACGACCTTTTTGAGGATGCGAATGAGGGTCTTGTTGGTTGCTTTTGCCTGACCATTACCCTAAGGATAATAAGGCGTCGACCAACGATGCTGGATATGGAAGGTGTCGCAGAGGTGTTTCATGGCTTGGTTTTTAAACGGCTTTTCGTTATCAAAAATGATGGTGGATGGGATACCATATCTACAGAGAATATGGTAGAGAATGAACTTGGAAATCTGAGTACCGGTAATTTGTGAGAGTGGCATTGCTTCCACCCATTTGGTGAAGTACTCAGTGGCGGTGATGATGAATGTATGGCCGTCGGATGAGGGTGGGTGAATCTTGCCAACCAAGTCGAAACCCCATTGAGAAAACGGCCACGGTGCTAGGAGAGGCTAAAAATCTTGCGCTGGAGCGTGGATCAAATCCGCATGCTGTTGGCATGGAAGGCATTTCTTCACAAATGCACAAGCATCGTGTTCCAGTGTAGACCAATAATATCCAGTCCGTAAGATCCTTTTGGCCAGAGCCATACCATTTGAGTGAGCCCCACAAATACCACCATGTACTTCCATTAGTACCGTTTGGGCCTCGGTCTCATTCAGACATCTCAGGAGGATTCCATCATACCCGCGACGATAAATCATATCACCAACGATGATGTATCGGGACGAACGATGGATAAAGGATTTACGTTGATTGCGTGTAAGTTCTGGGGGTATGGTATTATCACGGAGGTAAGTGTATATATCTTGGTACCACGGGGAGGCAGGACCTACAATATCGCACACCATGTCAGTTTCGGGAACATCATATGCAAGGATTAAGAGTTGTTCAACAAGAAACTCACACTCTGTTCGATCCTTGGGCATGTCAATCAAAGAACCAATAGTGGCCATGGCATCTGCTGCTTTATTCTGTACCTGAGGGATTTGGTCAAACTGTATGAAGGTGAAATATTTTTTGAAGTCGTCCACCATGTGTTTATAGGGTAACAGTTTGTCGTCTCTTGTGAGGAATTCATCATTAACTTGTCTAATAACGAGCAAGGAATCACCAAAGACTTTTAAATGGGTTATGTGCCACTGTTTTGCAATTTTGAGGCCTGTGAGGAGAGCTTCATATTCTGCCATATTGTTGGTACATGGAAATGCTATTCTAAATGATTTTGGGATATAGTCACCTTGAGGGGTGACTAATAGAATTCCTGCCCCAGATCCACTATGAGTATATGAGCCATCAAAAAATAACATCCAAGTTGGTGCTTCTGTCACTGTGCAGATTTCTTCATCCGGGAATTCAGTGTCTAAGGGGTAGGCATCTGCCAATGGTGCTTCGGCCAACTGATCAGCAATAACTTGTCCCTTTATAGCTTTGCGCTCTACATATTCTATGTCAAATTCACTGAGGAGCATGACCCATTTGGCCATGCGGCCAGTCAAAATGGTTCTACATAACAGATACTTCAAGGGATCAATTTTAGCGATTAATTTGACCGGATGACTGAGCATGTAATAGTGTAGTTTTTGTGTGTTGAAAAACCAGTGCTAGGCAAGCTTTTTCCATAGGGGAGTAATTTAACTCATAGCCAACTAGTGTTCTGCTGATGTAGTAGATTGCCCTCTCTTTGAGTGACTCATCATGTTGCACCAATAATGCCCCCAGTGCGACTGAGGTAGCAGAGATATAAAGCAGGAGGGGTTTTCCTGGAATAGGTGGCATCAAAATCGGTGGATGAGCTAAATATTCCTTGATTTTATCAAAACCCATTTGACATTGTGGGGTCCATCGGAAGGTGGAATCTTTCTTTAAAAGATGAGTAAAGGGCTGACACTTATCTGCGAGCTAGGCTATAAACCGACGGATGGACTGCATCTTTCCCCGGAGGCTCCTTAACTGCTTTAGATTGCGCGGAGGTGGCATGTCCAGGATAGCCTTTACCTTGGCAGGATCAACTTCAATACCTCTGCGAGAGACTATGAAACCCAACAATTTCCCTGACGTGATGCCAAAGACACTTTTTCGGATTTAGCCGCAACTTATAATGCTCTAACTACTCAAATATCTTTTTCAGGATGGCGGGATGTTCTGCTCGTGTTCTGGATTTCCCTAATAGGTCATCAACATAGTCTTCCATGATGATATGGATGAGGTCATGGAAGATAACCGTCATGGCTCTCTGATACGTCGCCCCCGCATTTTTGAGACCGAAGGGCATAACATTGTAACAGAAGGTGCCCCAAGGAGTTGTGAAGGAAGTTTTGTGTTGGTCTTCAGGTGTAATTTGGATCTGGTTATAACCGGAGAAGCCATCCATAAGGGATAACATTTCATGTCTTGCTGTTAGGTCGACCAACATGTCAATGTTGGGAAGAGGGAAATTGTCTTTTGGGCAGGCTTTGTTAAGATCTCTGAAATCCGTGCAGACCCGAATGTCTCTGTTTAGTTTGGCCACAGGGACTATATTGGAGATCCATTCGGAGTAGTCAATTGGTCTGATAAAACCCGCATCCAGTAACTTCTCCAATTCCTTCTTGACTAGCAGCGCGACTTGCGGATGCATCTTACAGAGTTTTTACTTGACAGGTTTAGCGTCTGGGCGACTGTCTAAGTGATGAACCACTAAAGCGGGGTCTAAGCCTGGCATGTCTGAGTATGACCAGGCAAAGTTGATGATTCCTTCTTGGAGTAGCCTCACAAAGACCGGATACTCTTGTTCGGAGAGTGACTTGGCTACATAGGTGATCTTCGGACTTTCAGCAGTTCCCAAGTTAACTTCTTGCGTCTCTTCAATCAGGATAGAGGATCTGGCAGATAGCTGAGTTCCCATAAAGGGAAGATGAACATCTCCATCTTCTAGCGCCTCTTCGAGGTTTTCGCCTTCAGATGCGTCCTTTATTTTTACTTTTTCTAGGTTAGGAAGTGCCTCAAGAAGGTTTTCACTAGATGACCATTTTTTACTTTTCTTATTTCTATTTTTGCGACTGGAGTGTTCATCCTCCCCCAATCCCATAAGGTTGACATATGTGTCCGCAGTCATACTGACAGGCGTGGTATTATGTAGGTCCCAATCAATGAGTTCAGGGTGATGAAGGGACAGGCTAATGGTGCAAACGGATAGGCATTCGAACATGGACGACAAGTCAGTGTGATCGACATCATCGTACGCATGTATGATGGATTCCTCCTCGGGTATGTCTACTAATGAGGCCTTATCCATGGTGATACTATTAGAAGTGTTAGATGATGTTGCGGGGCCTTTCTGTTTGCTGTCATACCCAATCCCTACTTTCTTTGGTAGCAGAGACGTATCAATGGGTTGTAACCGCCCTTGTTCTTGCTTCCCTAGGCCTCTGCCTTGATAGTTATGCTTTTCCACGAACTTTGTCGGCCAGGGGTACTTTTCTTGGAAGTATTCCTTGAGAGGAGTTTCCGGCTGAGGCACTTCTCGGTAAACCCATTGGCTTATGTCTTCTTCTGGTGCATCTGTCTTGATGCTTGGGGATACGAAAGTAGTGGTAGGGATATTTTTGCCATGAAAGGTGACAGTCTTGTCTTCCTTTGGGGTAGCATGGGAAGGTTGACCATACTCGTATGGAGATGGTGGCATGGTCGCTACATTAAGAGCAGTATGCATTTCGTACTCGCCACACCCTTTGTCAATGATCTGGACTTTTGTGATTGTAGGATCAGTGGAAGATGGAGCGGTGGTTACGGTGGATGGTGGATTAACAGGTGATGACTGAGATGCCCCCATTTCAACCCCAGGATAATAATGTAAATGGGGAAATGATGCCTCTAGAGCGCGGCAATATTCGAATGGTTGGGGGTCGGCATAGATGGTGACTTCCTATCCATTGACAGGGAATTTGAGGCATTGATGGTAAGTGGAGGGTACGGCTTGCATAGCGTGGAGCCATGGACGGCCGAGGAGGAGGTTATATGGTAAGTCCAGATCAAGGACATGATAGGTGATGTACTGAACTACTGGTCCCACTTGGACAAGAAGATTGATGATCCCTTCTGAATTTCTTTCTGCATTATCATAAGCCTTGATTGTAATAATCTGGTTGCTTAAGTCCGCTTGAGTATACCCTACCTGTTTTATGAATTTCAAAGTACATAAATTAAGGGCAGAGCCATTATCTACCAGGACCCTTTTTATTTTATGGCGGGCAACTATGACTTCGATATGTAGGGGGCAGTTGTGATTGACATCGATATTTGGCATATCATTTTGGCTGAAATGAAGGTGATGAGACAAAGCCAAGTGTCCCACCAAGGCTTGGAATTGTGTGGGGTTGATGTCATTTGGGACATGGGTCTCTTGCAAGGCTCTATTGAGGATCTCTTGATGTACCGGGGAAGACTTAAGCAAATCCAAAATGGATATATGAGCGGGGGTCTTCTTTAGGTGATCAAGAATGTTATATTGAGAGTTTACAGGAGTGGGTTGGATGGGTGTAGAGGCTGCAGGGATGGTGATGCGGGCTCGTCGTGTAGTCACAGCACATTGAGGGTCTTTGGCTTTAACGTGTATCATGGATACTCATGGTTCCACTTGCTCAATGTAATGAATAACACCTTCATAATTGAAGGGCGTATTCTTGTAATTCACATTATTTGTGCTGTTGTTTTGAGGATTACTGTTGGAAGTGCTAGGACCTTGGTTATGGTTGGGGAAGGCGTTTTGATAGATTTGCAGTTGGGCATTAGACGACGAAGGTTGACTGGGGTCAACCTTGATATCTCCTCGATCGATGAGATCTTGGACATAATTCTTCAAACCCTGACACTTATTCAAAGAGTGTCCTTTGATTTTATGGAAGTCACAATACTCGTTTTCTTTAAACCATGTTGGCTTGGGTTTGGACTCATCGAATGGCCTGGTGACAGGGTATGTGATGGGGTAATTGATTTGTAGCAATTTATTGAAAACAACACTCAGGGGCTCACCCAATTGGGCATATTGCCGTTTGGTGTTCCCCTGATTATTTTGGTTTGACTGTTGAGGGGGACGAGGTGCCCCCTGGGGTACCGATATGGCGTTGGGTATAGACTGTTGTTGCTTTTGGGATGCATTAGCCACTTGGACATGTTTGGTGTCTGTCACACCGTCATTAACCGCATTCTTGTTCTTATTCCAGAACCGTGGTTTATCTCCAAATGACCTTTCTTTATCGTGACTATGTATTTTGATGTGACCTTTGGCAGTAAGGGCACGTTCGAGGATGGGTCCCTTTTCCACTATCTCGGCGAAAGTGGTGACACAGTGTAGTCTAAAATTGTGGGCCATGTCAGGATGAGAATTTTCCACGAAAAGGGTGACCATGTCTTTTTCTTTCAAAGGATTTTTCATTCGACTGGCTAATGCACGCCACCGTTGGAGGTAGCTGGTAAAGGTTTCTCCATCATGTTGTTTCTCTTTTAGGAGATCTAAGGTGTCTGTATCCTTCTGCAAATTGAAAGAGAAGTAGGATACAAACTTCTCTGATAAGTCTGCGAAAGTTTTTATGGACCCCTTTTCGAGAGTCATGAACCAATCTAGGGCATGGCTTGCTAGGCTTCGTGGGAACAAGCGCAAGAGATAGTTATCACTGTACATGACTTCTTGACACTGTGAATAAAATTCCTGCAAATGAGCCTTTAGGTCTTTGTCTCCCTTGTATTTGTCAAATTTTGGAATCTCGAAATGTTTAGGAAATGGGACCAATGAGATGGAGGGATCAAACGGATATGGGCATATATCTTCAAATTTGAATGATTGTTTTGTAGTCCCAGCTTGAAGATCCTTAAGTGCAGCTTTGATTTCCAACAAATCCGAGCTAGCTGGTGGCGGGTTGGGGGGATACTGATGATAGAATGATGAGGGATCCTGCTGAGAGGGCGTCGGATTGTTGAAATACAGGTTTGGATGATGGGATGATGACATGGCTTGTTGGTAAGATGGGGGATTTTGTTGATACAGGGGCTGTTGTTGTGGGGCATAATATGGATTTGTTGGGTAAAAGTGTGGGGTAGGTCATTGAGGAACTTGGACGGGACGTTGCGTGTTGGCTTGTTGGTATTGAGGATATTGTTGTGATTGTTGGGGAAATAGTTGTTGGTTGTGGTAGTAGTAGTGTTGGGGAGGTTGTTGTGGCGTCGAATGTTGTATGGACTGAGGTGGGATATTATGTTGTGGTTGAGCCTTTGGACATAAGAGGGATGCGAGAAAGGGAGATATGGTTTGGGCAATAGGTTGAGATGGATTGCCTTGTGATTGGTAGGATGGTTGTTGTGAAGAGGTCAAAGTATTGTGTATTGGTTGTTGCGGATGAGATGGCGAGGGTAGCGTGGGCACGTTTTATAGAGGGGGTTGTTGGGTATCGCTCAGAATGTTCAGCTGGGGTGTGCCTTGTGGAGGTATTTGAGGCGGAATGGTAGATTGGGGAACCTGTTGAGGTGGTAGATTTGTAGTCCCAGGAGGTGGAAGTGATGTGGCAAAGGAGGTGCCCCCAACGTTGACTATAGGTTGGTTCGAAGGAGGGGGTGCGGTTAATGTTAATGGCAGAGGTTGTGGGACGTTTTGTGGCATGCCATAAGCAAAAGGACTGTTAGGATCAGGCACTTGAGGTCCTCCTATAGCTGAGGTCGAAGCGTGTGGGGGATAGTTAACCTGATAAAGAACGGCGTTGCCAAATTCAGGTTGATGCCAACCCTCTACTGGAGGAACGTTGGAGAAGTATGAACCTTCTGGTGCATTTTGGGACCCTTGGAGTACGTTAGATGGGGCACCCCCATATTTGGACCAGTCAACATTTGAGGGGGGTTTGACACCTTTCTCAATTAAGTGGGCCAAGATTTCTTCACCATGTTTCTCAAGCAAACGGTCAGTCATTTGTACATTGGCAGGATTACTAAAATGTTCCTCAAGTGTGAGTTCAGGTTGATTAACCATACTCTCTTCACCATGTGGCGAGTTATTCTGATTCTCAGTGTTAGAATGTGATGAAGTACCGTTATGAGGATCATGAGGGACATTGGTACCCTTGTTAGGATCTGATGAGACATTGATTGTGTTTTTGGGATCTTGGGGGTTGTTTGGTTGGGCATTCTGAGCTTGAAGGTCGGCCATTTTCTTTGCCTGTGAACGGGTCTGAACGGGCATGCAAATGCTAGACAAGTAGATTAATGTCTTTGTCGAATGATTTGATTGTGATGGGGTTTGGATTGGATCAGATTGGATTTCGATTGATCAGATTGGATTTAGATTGGATTGGACTTGATTTGATGGGATTGGATTTGGACTTAATTTGGATTGGATTTGGATTTGGCAAGATTGGATTAGATTGGATTGGACTTGATTTGATGGGATTGGATTTGGACTTAATTTGGATTGGATTTGGATTGGATTGGACTGGATTATTTGGTTGATTGGACAATTTGATCGAATGATTAGTTTCAATGGATTTAGACTATTGGATGGGTATGATTGGGTGATGAAAGACGTGAAAGAGAGACCTTAAGCTTGATTACGGGAAGTTACCCTTAATGACCCTAGAGCTTTGATTGATTAAGAGGATGATTGCGGCATCGAATCCACCCTAAGGTAGGAATGGATTGATTGGGCCGAAGATGATAACTTGCAACACCGAATTCACCTCAAGACGGAAGCGAATTGATTGGGGTTGAAGTTAAAGACTAATAATCAACTTCAAGCGCTATAGTCAATTTGGATATCCACTTTGTAATACAAGGTTAGGACGGTTTGGCTATGGGTGTTGTTTGGCAATGTGAATGGTAAAGTTGTGATGTTTGTTAGGTGAGGGTATGGACTTTTGAATGAAAAATTAAAAGGTGGATTAAAGATGATTGTGGAAAATGAATGGAGATCTATAATGGTTAACGAAGATTTGGAGTGATAGAATGGAGGTTTCAGGAAGATTAGGGTGACAAAATGGAGGCTTAGGATGATGAGATAATGGTTGGGGACGATTAAATGGTGATTTAGAGGCTAAATGAATCCAAATGGGGCAATTTCGGGTGTTTAGGAGGGAAAATTCGCCCCTCTTCAGCAAAGATCAGAGCATTGACAGCAAAATCAGGGGCGTAGACAGCTTTCTGCAGTGAAACAGGGGTGCTGCCGCCTTTCTGCAGTGAAACAGGGGCGCTGCCACCTTTCTGCAGTGAAATCAGGGGCGCTGCCGCCTTTCTGCAGTAAGGCAGGGGCGCTGCCGCCTTTCTGCAGTAAGGCAGTGTTTGGTTTTGATGGCAATGGCTATGGCAATGATGCAAAGTGATAAAACGAGTTCAAAGTATCAGAAATTTGACAGATTTTTCACAAGTAAACACCTCAAGCAAGCACAATCCTATGATTAATATTACGGGTATGGCAAGGCAAAGTCTTAATCTAGGATGCACAAGGCTTCTAGGGAGTCCTCGATATACTCTAGGTATGTGAGGCACAACCGTGAACACCAGTCCGTCGCAAGCGTGAGTCGGGAACCTCAGCGAGATACTGAAAGGCTCGGACCAACTCTTCACGTCTATCTAGGTATCACCCTGGCGCTCCGCCAATTCGACGCAACTGGATTGGGGTACAACTTTCATTCTCCCCTTTATATACCCCGCTGGTACGCGTGGTTGGAATCGTCCCTTGGGGTGATGAAATCCCCAAGTAGGTCCCACTAAAAAGAAGACACTAACCATTTCCAACTACTCCCCAAGCTCACACAAAGTGCAAGGGGAAAGCGAAAACGAATCAATTCCCCCTTGGGTAACACAAGAACAAACAATCACATCAAGCAATGAAGTTTATTCCCCCTAATTAGACTATGTTCGAAAGCAGCAAAGATAATTTTTATTTTTATTTTTTTTGAAAATCTAATCAAGTAGAGGACCCTGCAAACAAATGTTAGTTGTTTTCTTCTTCGTCTTTGGTCAAATTAGGCCACAATACGCTGCAAAACGTTAGCAAAAAAAACCAATATCCTTGCCAAAATAGTGTTAGAGGGATACTACTCGAAAATAGCAAAAAAACGGAAGCAAAAATGAATCTAAAATGGCTATTTTACCTTCCAAATTGTGTTGTTTTGGGACGCTGCCGCCTTTCTGCAGTGAAATTGGGGCGCTGCCGCCTTTCTGCGGTGAAATCAGGGCACTGCCGCCTTTCTGCAGTGTACAGAAGGGCGCTACCGCCTTTCTACAATAAGGCAGAGGGCGCTGCCGCCTTTCTGCAATAACCTTTGTCAAATTTTTAAGAAAAATAGTTAGTTGTGCCCCTCCCCCTGCAAAAAGAGTGTTAGAAAAGCCCTCTAAATATATTCCTAAAGACAACAAACGCGTTAGAAGAAAATAAACTTTCAAATACGAGGCGCTGCCGCCATTTTGTAGTGGCTAAGAGGGCGCTGCCGCCTTTCTGCAGTAAAACAGGGGCGCTGCCGCCTTTCTGCGGTAAAGCAGAGGGCGCTACCGCCTTTCTGCGAGTTTTTCCTGCAAAATTCTTAACCAAAAGGGGAGGTCAAATGCAAGACCCGCTTGTGGGTCCCACCGAGCATGCCAAAAATGTATACCTTGGAATTTATCCTACTCTAAATGTGCAAAACAACTTAAAAATGCGAATGTTAAAAGACCAAGGACACCTCAAGATTAGCCAAAAGAGTGATAAACAATAAGGAAAAATAGACAAAATAAGACACAAACGATTTCACCTTCCTTGCTGTTGATTTCTCCTTGATTGGCCCTTGCTTGGAATGATTTGTGTGCTCCTTAGATGATGGATTTAGTGACTAAAATGCAAGATTAGATGTGCAATATGATCAAGAGAGATGGCTAAAATGATGGCAAAGGATTGAGGATGTAAATTAGCAGCATGTAGTTATGAAAATTCAAAAGTGTTGAAAATGCCCTTGAGGAGGGGGTATTTATAGGAGAATTTGAATTCTCTAGAGAATTCAACGGTCAAGATTGATCCAACAAGGCCAAGATGAAGGGCTATGGTGGGTTGAGAACCCACAAGCCCTCACATCTTGACATGTGGAGGGTGAAGTGGACAAGGGGATATGAGGTGTAAGTGAGGTGTCAAGAAGGTACATGAGGTGGAGGAAGGACATGCACCTTGGGGAGTGAGAAGATTTCCACAAAAAGGGATTTCTTGTCCCCAAGTGGGAGTGAAAGGGACATTTGAGGAATTTTGGAATTCCTCAAAAATCTACATGGGAAAAGGAAAGGTGGTTGGGGATATAAATGTGAATTAAAAATTCACATTCCTAGGAAGATCTAGAGGATAAAAGGTGGGCTCCAAAAAGGTGGGACTTGGTCACATGTGGAGATTGTGACAAGTCCAAGGTTCTAGAAGCCTTGGAAGAATGGAATGTGAATTAAAAATTCACATAGGGAGGAGAGAGACATGGGATAAATAAATGAGAATTAAAAATTCTCATGGGAAGGAGAGTCAATATCCAAAAAGGAAAAATGGAAGAATTGACCAAAAAGTGGTGCTAGAAATAGCTAATGACCTTGGTTAAGGTTGTGCAAACATTGGATTAGGCTAATTAATGGAAGTTTAGAGGCATGTGGCAAATGTAGGAGGATGTGACATTAATCTTGATTAAGAGGATGCACATCATAATCATGAATTAATTAAATTAATTCAAATTAGGGTAAGGTTATGGAGGATGTGACAAGGAGAGAGAAAGTGAGGAATTTTAAATTGATTTTAAATCAAAAGGGTAAAAATGACTAAATTAAATAAATTAGCGTATTTATTTAATTTAGAGAGGAATAGGGTGAAAGATAAAGTATTAATTATTGAATTAAATACTTTACGATATGAGACAAAATGTGTAATATTAATTTAATAAATTAATATTAATACGATAGATGGAAAGGCAGTAAATTTAATCATATGGAAGTGATTAAATTTGGATGTCTACACATACTATGGAGTGAGTTTGGTTTATTGATATACTTGTCTCTATATTGAGATGGCTTTGACTGGATGAGAATGAGATTAATTCTTGGTGTATCTTGATGAATAGTTTGTGTGATCACCTTATCAAGAACATTGGCCTCCTTCATGATGAGCCTAGAATCTTAGGTTGTTCATAGTATCACCTATCTCATTGCATTGTGTTATTTTACCTATTAAGGTGGATAGTAAGGAAATATAAATTTTATTTCACCTTATTCTTTCTTTGGACATATATTCCATATTTTTTGGTATATTGTGGCCTATATGATATATTGTTATTCCTTTGTTGGACCAACGAGTGACTATTATGAGGGACCAAAATCCTACATGTCAAATGAATAAGTGTCGCATATTTCAATTTGGTTCTCCATAGTGGGTGTTTCCATCTAGCCAAAAAACTAACAAATCATAACACTTATGTTTATTATATCTAAATAACCTTACATTTAGAGCTAAACATTTATAACTAATATGAGAATATATCATTAAGACTATATTATTGTTTTTTCTTATAATAATTTTATGTAAATATATTTTCTTTGAAATCATGTATTTTGTATGGCTCCTTATGACCTAGTTCATTTTTATCTAATGGACCATATTAGATTTCATCAATTGAGCTAAAGTGATTCCCCTATGCAAAATTATGCCCATGTGTTATTAGTGCAATTCATGTAATTTGGTTAAGATTCAATATTTTATTTATGGTGGCCTAAATTTTATTCCTATGAATCCATTAAGCCTTTATTTATTTCAAGGAAGATAGACATATGTTATTTCTTTTCATATCTTCGTCTATTTGAATGTTGGCTACTTATATCCTATGACTAGTAGTTTATGTTAATACTTTATAGTGATGTAGTGATTGGGAACCAATAAATAGTAAGGGTTACTAGTTGATTATGGATTGATTGTTGCTAAGTAGTGTCACACATTTGAAAACATTGTCACTATTAGGAATGTGTTATATAAGGAACTATCATACAACTCCTTGTCACCTTTGCCCTCTTTAGGTCATGTTGACTATCCCTTTCTACCACTTATGTATCTTCGAGAATTACCTGACTTGTGATCCTCTTATTGAAATCACTATCATTCACTGTCCTTTCAATGTTTGTTTACTTTGCAAACAGCCATGGATTTCCATTTCATTTTTCTCTTTATTTTCATGGAACATTATACCTTCCAAATGACCTTGTCATTACTTGAAGATAAATTCCCTTCACAACACTTATTCTTTTCACATTATCCTCTATCTTTTAGGTCTCTTGTCACTACGGTTTGAAGGCCTCCATCACACATTTGAGAACACTATTATGCATCTCTTCTAGTACCATGGACTATCATTTCATAGTCCACCATTTGAATTCTCATGTTAATATTATTTTCATCATGTTGTCTTTGTCATATTGATCACTGTTTGTCACAACAAACTATTATAATGCATCCTTCAATAGTGTAGAGGTTATTGTTTCAAAATTTTGATAGTACTTGTTGTTGGGAAAATGTGTCTCAACCTTGAAATTATATAAAGGTTATTGTTGATAGGATATATATATATATTTCCTAGTTACACCAATAGGTGTAATATACAATGGCATCAAGGGGGAGGAGTGGGATGTGTGTAAACAATTTCT
Organism: Sequoia sempervirens; assembly: GCA_007258455.2. Taxonomy (NCBI): domain Eukaryota; kingdom Viridiplantae; phylum Streptophyta; class Pinopsida; order Cupressales; family Cupressaceae; genus Sequoia; species Sequoia sempervirens. The sequence goes on from VDFB02258847.1 coordinate 15,251, forward strand.
TGTTAACTTTTTCAAGATACTACTAAAATGGCCGACATACGTTAGATCTAATGGTGGATATTTTGTTGGCTTATCTTTCCCTAGAATGTAATCCTATTTTATGAGGGAATTGTATTATGAATGCGGTAGAGAGATGGTGTTGTATTCTGAGAGTCTGATAGCGGTCATGTTGTCTCTTGATCTTTGAGTGGTGATACTTCTATGAGAAGCTTGCTCTGCAAGTATATTGTAATCTTTTTTATTTACTAAATAATATATTGGGAGGCTTTTGGAGTGTGGGGTTTTTCTCCCGAAATGGTTTTCCCCATGTAAATCATTGTATTGTGGTATGCATGATATTTGTGTTTATTTTTGTTTAAGTTTGTGTAACTGTTAAAGATCTGTAAAGTTTTGCATTATTCTCCTCTCAAGATTAGTGTAGGAATTTTTTATGCTACCTTAGCTTCATTACACTTGTCATCACAATGTATATGTTTGGTACTTCAATAATTCAAACCACTCTTGACATTTCTTATGATGCTTTGATATCCCTCTTAAAATATGGACTTCCCTTTGAATACTATTTGTTTCAATACTTGGTAAGTTGTATATTGTCTTCATTTTTCTAGGGTTTTACCTATTGACTATCTTAGGGTGCACTATCATATACAAGTTGAAGTGACTACCATTCAATGGCTTATTACTATCATGTACATAGACCTCTTTTCTCTATTATGACAAAATTGTTGATGATTTTTTTTGCACATAGAAACACAAACAAAATACTATGTATTTTATCTCTCTTGAAAGGAAATCTTACCTCTAAGACTTCAGAAGATTACCCCAAGGCTTTGATAGTCAACGCTTTACTTTGTAGAAAACAACTTTGTGGTTCAATAATTTGTTGTTCAACAAGGGGCCTTACAATTACTTAGTTGGAGCTTAAGCAATAAGGGTTTTGAAATATTTGAAAGTGATATGACACCCTAGTTATATTTTCAGATCAAGGTCTGAAAATAATGTTCAACATCTAATATGACAATCTGGTTGATTCTTTTCTTCCTAAACTAACTCAATCTTAAATAAAATGAAAAAGATACAGTGAGAAGGGATTAGGTGAAGAAAACCTAAGGACAATGGTGATAATGATTTGGTGCTATAGATAGACTGATCCCTCACAAAACCAATTCATGCTTACTAAGAGACTAGCTCACAATGTTGCAATAACAATGCAATCTTCAAAGGAAATAAAGGGTTTTCAGATCATGAACATTCATGAAAATACCCAATTTTAGCATAATTCAAATAAATCTTCACAATTAAACTAATATCAAAATAAAGCTCAGACTAACCATACAAAGTAACTTACCAACAAATTACAAATGGTATGAACTAGAGATCTATCAAATATCTTCACACTGCACCATTATCATAACTAAACTCTATCTAATATTAAAGAAAGGAACCATGAAAATATAATAAATTACAAGTAGAACACCAAAACTCCAATGATGTGCTTGTATTAATTCCAAATGTTGGATTACAACAATTCATGTTCAGAAACCTTTTACAATGACAGAACACTCCTTTTTATAGAAAAGGGTAGCAAAACCCAAGGAAAAATCAATGGTGAGTATTATCTCAATATCAAGGGCCCAGATTACATTTACAATTAATATTTGGAGTGCATTCAATGTTTGCTACATAGTCGTCATCCATCTCCAACTAAAATCAGTTGCAAATGTACCTAGGGATATGTAAAAGTGCATTATATTATATATTTGCATTAAATTAAATTTACAACATCCTATAAAATCTATGGCACAAAATTCTAAAAATGTATCCAACCTAACATATCACAAAAACCAATCATCAATTACACTTCTACCCTCAACCTTTTCCTTGATGGTGAACTTTATAAAAGTTGTCAAAGCCAAAGTAACTTTGTTGTTAGGTGGAGCTACAACAACATGGATTTTATAACACTATAAATCATATTGATCAATCAATTGATGGTGCAGAGCCATCCATGGAGGCATTTGACTAATAAAATTTTGAGACTTCACCAAGAGTTGAGAAACCTCATACATAACATTCATTGATAATTCATTTGTATGATCCTTATTGATCAATAGCTTCCACTGTTGTTTTAAAATCTTCTCATTTATGCATGCAGAAGCATCCACTTCAGTCTTAGTAAGCTCTTTCAAAAATTTCCCATAGGAGATCAAAACTTCGTTGATTTAAGAATTAATTTTTTCTACTTCTTTCTCGACCTACATTACTATTTCTCTATGGAACTTGAGGGAATGCATCCAATAATGAGGTTCCTTTACAAATTCCTTGATTAAAATTCCTTCCCTTACCAACACCTCACTATGAAGTTTCTTAATAGCCTCTAATTTAGGAAATACCAGGCCATGGTACTTCTCATTACTATTTTAATCTTCAACCAATTTATCTACCTCCTCCTTGAGGATGAGAAAATTATTGTCTACTTTTATGGAAATATTGATTTCCTTATTTCCAGTGTCAAATATTCTCTTCAACCAACTTTAAGTATATTGAGCCCATGACCTCATTATCTCCATTTTATCAACTTCATCCTTTGATAGCACACCTGGAGTTAGGATATTACCAGGTGTACTCTAAATGGGATTCATTAGATATTTAATAAAAGAAAAGAATTCAACCACTTAAGACTTTAACTCAACTTTAGTCGATTCATCCTTATTCATTCTCTTCAAAATATTGAAGATGGATCCCTATAATTCCTCTATCTCTTGCACTCAATTTGTGGGCCTTGAATTAATAGTTGAGATATTAAAATCTTCAAGAAAAATAGCCTTATCATCTTTATCTATAGATGGAGTAGTGGCATGCAAGATCCTAGAATATAAGGCATCCTTAGCCATATGTGACCTTATTTTTTCCTTTTTCTTCTCCTTGGGCTTTGTACCCTACTCAAAATTGCCTCTAGGCTCAACTTAGGAACATCAATGATTGGAATTTTATTCTTTAGTTGCTCATCTAGACATGTAGGGGTTGCAACCTTATCTGTAGATTTTATTTGATAAATCATATATATTATTTCCTACCCTATTGGGTGTACCCTCTATTGTGAGTAAAATCAAAAGAAACTAGAAAAGGAAACCTTCCATGAGCCCCACCATTATAATATGAGGAGACTAGAAATACCCTACTATGCATAGCACCTAGGGAATAAATAATTCATTCATCAAATGATACGTGTACAAATAAATAACTTTATATATGTGCTTCTTTCCGAAGCACAAGGGATCCAAAGAACTTAAGAAAGGAAATAGCTTAGAGATATCAATAGGGGCCCTTCATTAATACAATTATTATAGTAGTAATAAAAATAACATTAGGTAGTCCAAGGATACATATTGAATGGCCAAAGTGTCAATAACCCCTTAAAATAGCTGGAAGGGGCCCTAAATCTTGTGCAATATACCCCAATTCACCAAGAATTTCCCACTCGAAGTATAGAAATAGAGATTTTTGGACCTCTATTTGCTAGCACCATATTCATATAAAAACACAAAGTATTTCAATTCTAAATGGGACTCATATTCCTCTTTGAATATATAGACTTCTTTAAATTGAGGTGAACAAATATTCCCCCTACTATACAAAGAAACTTCTCTATTCACACTTACTTTGTATTACGGAGAGTACTAACTCAGAGAATGATTACCAAGATATTTGATATTAAATTAAGGAGAAAAAGTCTCCTTATATAAGAGATATAAAAGATCTATCTGTAAAGGATAAGATCGACAACTAATAAAGCAAAGAATAAGAACTTAATTGAAAGAATAAAAGAATATTCCTAAAGTCTATCCTAATAACATAATTGACCATCATAAACTAAATATTATAATATTGCATTAATACCCTCCCTTTATGGTCAATTTGTTAGCTACACCAAGTTTATGGATAAAGGTACCATGATGGTACAAGGCCCATGTGACATGGTATAAAGTCCATGTCACAAGTACAAGGGGGCGATGTGCTTGATGTGATGGGGAGGGTTGATCCACTTAATCAAGGATTAAGTGTGTGGAAATAATTAGGGGATCAATTAGGTGAGTGGTTAGGATTAGGATTAGAGGGAAAGTGGGAGATATGAGGTGAGAAGAAAATAATAATTGAATAATGAGATTTAATTCCTATTTGGAGGAAAGGGTATTTGGGGATTACATTAAATAAATAAGGGTATTTATTCAATTTAATGGATGGATGGGATAATATGGTCTAGGATTTAGGGATAATAGAGAAAATATATTAGGATAAAGACTGAGATAGTTAAATATTAATTAAGTAATAATATTATTTAATTAATATAGATGGTTGAATTAGGGGTAGATTGATAAATAAATAAAAAGGTGGTCAATTTTTGATGTCTACAAGTAGCATCACTAGTAATCCCCACAAGAACATAATCCATCCTTGAAATGGTGGGAATTATTGGAATCCCTTAAAATGATTTCTTTCTTGATAATCTTGGAGATGAAATGTGGCATTATGATAGTCAGCACAAACATATATTAGATATTAATAATCTAGATGTTAATGCTAGTAGTGTTTGTAACACAAAAATTAAAGACCAATTTTACACTATAAGTGTAAAGGATGTTTTCCTTCACATCCTCCCAAAAATCATACACTATAAATTTTGTGTTAGGTACATACCCCAAAAAAATTATCCACATAGATGAGGTCTCAAGTGTTGCATAGATGTGCTCATATTGGAGGTGTAATTTATCTCTTACAATGAATAAATGAATTTTTCTATTTAATTGCATTATGATAAATCCTAATGTGTTTTCCAATCCCCTATATATCATCATATTTATCTTCTTTGACACCTTATCTCACATGATAGCAATTGCATACATTTTTAGGAAACAAATCAATAACTTGTTTGGCTAAACATTCTACTATCTTGGTATTTGAGTGGATTCTACAAGCACCAACCAAGGTCCCTCACACACAATCCCTAATCTCAACAATAACGTTTCAAAAAAAATCACATGCCTCTTTTGGATCTCCTATATGAAGGTTAGAAGATCAATTATGCATGCACAATGCTCAATCTTGGGCTCAATGCAATAATTTTAAATCATGAAATAAAAGTAATATTAGTCTCACATTATTACATGCAATCAAGACACATATGAGGGTGACAACCAACTTAGTTTTATGAAATAAAAAACACAAGGGAATTAACAACTAAAATTTACAATCCATACATTTCCTTCATTATATTCCATTATACATCATCTCTTTTAGACATGTTGCAAAACACTTGACATGCAATCTTAATACTCCCTCATTTTCAATACATATCTATGAGGGAATTCTCCATAAAAATCATTTGAACACATTTTTTTTCTCTTGAAACTCCTAATCATAGAGTGTGACATCAAATGTTAAGGAAAAAATTGAACACGTTTCCATTCTTAAAATTCTTAATCATGGAGTGTGATTTGAAACATTAGGAAAAAATATAAGATATTTCTTCTCTAAACTCCTAATCATGGAGTTCAATTTGAAACATTGAGGCAAAATAGAACAAAATATTTTCCTTGAAACTCCTGAGCATAGAGTGTGATCTAAAAAGTTGATAAAAAATCAAACATAGTTTTTTCTTGAAACTCATAATCATGGAATGTGAAGATAAAAATAGAACATATTTTTTCTCAAAACTCCTACTCACAAAGTGATTTGAAACATTGAGGAAAAATTTAAACATATTTTTTCCTTAAAAATACTTAATTGAATCTTTCATGTTTATCATCCATAATTTTACATTATGATAGGGCTTTTATATTTTTCATTGCTAAGCTCATCAAAATTTCAAATGGAAAAATGTGAGCTACTAGAGGAGCAACATGGTATAAGTGAATTTTTTTATAATTGTTAGGGATCCAAATTTGCACCCTAATGCCAAGTTGTGAATGAACTTAGCAAGTCTGGACGTAACATGGGACTGCTTTCAACTTGTGGGTGTCCTATTCGAAAGCAGGCCTCCAGATTATGGACTGGCTTCCCTTTTGATGCCACCTAACTACTAATTTCTGAGGTAAAGGGTAAGAATTGCATGAAAAAATGAACCTAATACTAAAAATATCTAAGGTGATACACCAAAAAACAACTAGGACCTGATAACAGCCTATCACATTCAAATCAATATCATAAAACTTGATTTACACAACTCATTTTCAAATGCAGTTTACATAAGTAATTTATAAGGAGGTCTCTAAACAGGGATTTTAGAAGGAAAACAGAGGTTTCAGAACTAACAACACTATTGAATAACACAACTTATAACCTGTTAACATACATTTTCTACTAAACAGATGCCTAAACATAAGACAAGTTTGCAAGGAAATATATTTTTTTACAAGACAAATTGATCAATCATTAATAGCATGCAATGAAACATGAAATGAGAAGGTAAAATACTCTATTTTATTAATTCAAAGTGCTTACTGTATCACAAGTCCATCTGAGTTACAATAATGCTCCATGATGAAAAATAGCTCCAAAAAACAAAGCTATTATGCTACCAAAAACCCACCAAAACCCCTCACACATGTCCATCTAGAAGGTTCTAGTTAGATGAGGCACAAAATCCAAAAAGGAACCTTCCAAAATCACACCAAAAGGCCTCTAAAATGGTGAAAAGTCAAGCTCAGACTCAAGTAATTCCAAAAGTGTGACAAAACTCCCTCCAAAATGGCACATGTTTCTCCAAAATAGTCAAATGCTTCACCCCCACACTCTCCTCATGTCTGCAAGTCATCATTTTGTCTCCCAGCTTTGACCCATGCAATATTTGTGTTTTCAAAACACAAGACTCCAAAAAGGCATTAAAGATAATAACTTGATTAGGTGATTCATAATACACCACTTAATCAAATTTTTCTACATTTCAAAGTAAAATATAAGAGGGCCCACCATAAATATTAGATTACATTATATTTGCATGTGAATAATATCAAAGTGATTAGCAAATCACTTAAATGATATTTTTATACTTTGAAACAAAATGCAAAAATATAATGAAATGTCAAAATGCTTTCAAAAGAATTAAACAAGATCAAAAATCCTCCAAGAAACTTGATCATTTTCACTTACTTCATCCTGCACTCCAATGTCACATGTTTGGTCAACATCTTCTAATTTTCAAAGGCAAAATAAAAGGCTCAAATTTGATCTATATGGCATAAAAGGCTTCCACATTTCTTGGAAGGCACAATTGAAAGTCCTCAAGGCACCATGATATTACATGACCAAAAGTTCAAAGGCATATTATATGGCATTTGGCACACTTTATATGTTTCATTGTTTGAAGGACTTAACAAATTTGAAATAAGGCATCAAGACTTAAGGCATAAAATGCCTAAGTCATGAACTTACCATCGGCCCCCCATTTTGCATTAACATGTCTTTCATTTTTTTAAACATGGGACAAAATTCCCATCGATCACAAAAATAGGGTCAAACCCTAAGCAACAAAAGATGAAAAATGTGGGAAAACGACACCATTTTGCCATCGAGCATTTTGGCAGAGACATGTTGCCGCCATAAGGTTTGGAGTTGACACTGGAAATGGTGTTTTTATTGGCTTTTCATGGTGTCTTTTTGATGGAAAGTGTATGGAAACACAGGTAAAGGCATTCAATTGACACAAAACTACATTTTTCCACTTCTTTGAAGGCCATTTCATTGATTTTGGTCGCAGCCTATAGCATAGTCTAATAAACTTTGTTTCATTTTTTTATTCTTTGTTGTTGTTCTACACTTTTACAGCTACCATGAGAAATTCTAATGAAGCTTTTGGTAAAAGCAAAAAGCTTGAAAGTTGCAAAAAATTGTGAGCAAAAGCTCTAGGTATGCCTTGAATTGACTTCACTCCTCTCAGATTCTAAGCAACAGAGTTCACTTTGAGTCTCCATTCTAACTAATAGAGTAGAAATTGTTCATTTCCTTCTGCATTTTCTTCAAAAGAAGAAAACCCAAATCTTTCCCATTGTTGTTTTGAAGAAAACATAGCCATTAAGGTCATGGCTGTAGATAGAAGAATGGTTCTTTTGCTTGTCATTTTGAATTTGCACTCATAGCATCATACTTTGTGCTTTACTTTTTTTTAAAAGAACTTCAAATGTGCTTTTGTAGCTTGAACCCCAAGTGGTTTTCTCCAAATTGCAACAAGATTGTGTTTCTTCATGAACAAATGAACTAGGTTTTGCACATACACCTCTTGTTTTGAATATTTTATGAAACTCTCCTTAATATTTTGTATTTGCAAATTTCATTGCAAAATCCCCAAGTGGGTTTCTCTGATTGAAGAAATTTATGACTCCTATAAAAAACCCTAAGTGGGTTACCTTCAATTTGTAGCAAGATTGTGTTTCTGCAAAAAACCCCAAGTGGGTTTTGGTGTTTTTGTGATAAAATACCTTTACATGTCATAGCCATGAAAATTGAACTAAACCCCCTTGCATTTTCAATTTTTTCATCTTTTGATAAACCCCAGATGGTTTTTGCAAGATCATAATGTGAATGAGATTCCATGAGAGAGTGATCAACTCCTTTCCATTATGTAACTCTTGTTATCATGAAGACTTTGTTTGGGTCCTTACAAGAGTAACCACCTCTTGCACTTTTTAGCTTGAACCATCATAAATTGAGTCATCTTCTAATAATGCACTCACATCAAAAATGTGTAGCTTATTGTACTCTTTTCTAAAATAGAATGACCATTGCAGTGATTTTGAATAGTTGATATATTCTTCTGACCTTCACAATTGCATCTAAATTTTTTTATTTTGTCATTTATGTTATGTGCATTCCTATTACATTCACTTATGCATGTGCAATCCACCTTTATTTCATCAACTGTAGATAACTCTTTCTATAACTAAATGTGATTATCATGTTGCTCATGTGTTTTGACTTCCATAATCACATTTTTCCTTTGAAGGACTATAGTCATCTTGAGATATTCAATAGATTACACTCATGCATCCCAAGGGTTTCCCATGCATTGAAACCTTTGTTCATTTAAAGTAGATGCAAGCTACATTGGAAGCCTCCCTCTTTTGTATTGATTTATCAATTAAAGGCATATTACATTACTTCCTTTTCATCATGCCCATTAAAAGTTACACTTGTAAGTTGTGAAACTTGACTGCTTCCCCATTTCCATCAATAAAGTTATTGTCAACTGCATATATCACTTGTGGAGGTAATCCTTGGGTCTGAGCTACTCAAGAAAATGTAGATGAAAGTAGTGGTTGATCATTATGTGACACTGAATATGGCAGTTGAAAATCTTTACTACCCTTCCTTTCTTCTTCATCTAAGATGCAATCTCTTGTCCACTGCCCCTATTTGTGACTGTGATAACAGACCTCTGCCATTAATATTCTCATTCAACTCTACAATATCAACTGTCCTCTGTCATGTTGTTTCCTATCTATGACTTTCATATGAAGCTATTTTCTTTGACATAGGGCTTCTATCAATTGTTTTACATGTTCAAAGAGGTTTGACTATCTATTGCCATGTCTTCTCAACACCATCCATTGACAGTGTGATATCTGCCTTCAATTTATGTGATTAGACTATCTTAAAATGTTGATCCATACTTTGATCGGACTGTGTTTTGTGCCTCAAAAGCTCATAGATTAACACTTCATCATGTCATATGATGATGACATTGTATTTTACCTTTCCAAGGACTGCTCACTTTAGGTTTCTACAGGACTGTATCATTGTCTTCTTGAGGTGGATTATCCACTAGACTTTATAAGCTCTTTCTACCCATTATCCTACTATGAACATCACAAAAGGTAAAAGATAGCAAGGTATTGAACAGTGCATAGATCTAACGGTGGATGAATAATGAGTAAAGGAAAAATCAATGGTATATAGAGCACTCTTGATCCTCTACATTTGTCATTTCTTAATGCCTTTCTTCCAGGTTTCATGATTCCTGCCATCATATGATTTCATTAATGTATGTTAGGCTGCTCCTTGTTATTTGTTAACTGCACTTTTCATTGCATAGCTTAGTCACAGTTTATCATTCACTACCAAAGTGAAAACATGGTTCACTTGCTCCCTTAATGGATGAAGTGACTACCCTTGTTGTCATGTAGCATTCATTCATGATTGCCACCCATATACATGAGATCATGATTTTATCCGTTGTTGTCTTATTCATGACATATAGCATCCATTTTTCTTTAGGATTGTCCCAACCCTCATGACTTTCACAATTCTTGTTGGCCCATATGTTTACTACCTAATTTCCACAACAGTTGTTTACCTTTTAATTCATGTGCAACAATTAACGTTGTCTCCTCACCTTGATCCTAGTAGGCAAACACATGTCACCTATGTTGGTGACTTGAAAGCTCACCTTCCTATGTGATGTGTAGCTATCCAATAGGGTTAAGGTGAGAGGGACCTAACAATACTTTGGATTGCTCCCTCATTATTTAAGAGATGCATAATTGAACTTGATGTATTTATGATTGGACTTGATGCATCTCCAAAATCACTTACTTCTTTTTATAAGATGGATCATGGATCCACTTAAGAAGATTGAAAGACATATCCAGCAAAATGTGTTACATCTTTTGAATCTGATAATGAAATTTGATCAACGGGTGTGACTCCATATTGATTTAATGAATTAATAATAGGTATATCTTTGATCAAGTTGCTCAATTTCCTATTTCTTTCAAAACATCAAAGGGCAGCATGTTGAGCTCTACCCTCGTGGGAGTCACATTTACCCCACATGTTGCATTTAACTAAGTCAAAATAGTAACAAGACTTGTCCTAAATCTGCACATGAAGCAAACAAGTTAGAAAATAAATGCATATTTTGGATGTGTTTGATGACTTCACTATTTTTCAGGACATCCAAGGTTTGCATGCTTATTTAATGCATTTAGGGATCAGTTTATACATGCATAGGTAAGTGTTTATGTAAGGTTTGAGATCTTTCATTGCTTAGATCATTTCTCTAATGTCATTGTGATTGCAATATGCAGGAGCTAGGAGCACTATGGAGCTAGGGAAGACACCAATAGCTCGGGGCAGCAGCAGGACCAGATGACACCTTCAAAACTAGTCATTCTCAGGCAATTACTTGTCTCCATTCTTATATGCACATTTATTTGTCATGTATAAATTGTTCTTTATTTTCATTGAATAAGTAAAGTTAGTCGCTTAGCTTGTGAGGGACATGTACACTTTCATGATTATCAATAAAGATTACATTTGTAACACATATGGTTCTCTTTTATCATATTTTTTAATTGCAACATTGGAATAAAAATGTAATCTATTTCATTTGACAATCTATTTCATGCATATTGAACTTGACTTAGCATACTATGGTTTATCTTTTAAGTGTTTAAACAAACAACACAAAAAGAATAAACACTAAGTTACCTGATTCAGCTGAAAGCTAAAAATCGGGTAACAATAATTTCAACTTATAAATAATGCATGTATTATTCAAAACATTATAAATCAATAGATCATTGTATTTCTTAAAGCAACAAACATTATCCTCATCAATGGTGTTTTTGCTAAATGTGAAAATATCCTACAACTCTTGCACTATTTTCTATTATATTTATGGATTTTTAGACAACTAAAGTAACTTGGAAAGAGAGACAACCATGCTAGATCTCATCCTAATAAAACAACTGTATCTCTCAGTTTTTTATAATCATGCAATTTTAGATTCTCCTTAATCGTTAAAAGAATCCTCAACAAGAAATCAAACTTGGTTTCACCTACAATCAAGAGAAAATTAATCATAATCAATATTAAAATAAAGAATTAATTTTTCATTAGGGTTCACATCTAATACCTTATTATCTTATATCTATCCTTAGAGATCTTGTTGTCTCTATAAATGAGTACTCATCTTTGTTATCATAATGGGAACAAATTTGCATAAAATACAAGTTGTAATAATTGAAATCCCTACCTTGGTGATCTTAGAAATTTCTCGCACCTCACCTTGCATTTATCACAAAACTTTACAAATAAATGACACAATTATTATCTTCATTGATCGTTACACCCTAAAATAATACCATATGGAAATAGAAATAAATGACCAAGCTTACCTTTTTTGTTAGATTTGGTGCAAGAGTAGTTGTGATAAAATTATCTACTTTTCTTAATGTGACGTGTATATAAATAGGAAAAACCTTTAGTTTTAAAAAGAAAAAAACTTTATAGATAAAAATATCATGATAGAGACATGTAGTTCAATGACAAACAAAATTACAAACAATATGAATTTTATAGATTTTACTTAAAAATTATTTTATTTTAATTTAAAATTATTTTATTTTATTTATATATGTAAAAAAAAATTACATGATGTCATCATTGTGGATATTCATACTTGTCCAAATCAAAGAAATCCCCTTATAGATTCCATTACACCCATCAACATACAAAAAGAACCCCCATTAGCCAAAACCAACATAGAATTTGGGTCACAATAGACTTTATTATTTACTAACTAGACTTATACCATAGACACTAGGAGACCGAGCCAAGACCAACCATCTATATGGAATTGACATGATCAACACACCAAAAAAAGTTACCATACAATAACGTTGAGACCATGAACATCACACCAAAAGGAGTCACCATTCTCCCATCAATCGAGCAGCGCACCCACAACTTGCACATATTCGCGAAAAAGGCCCCTCCACTCATTTTTATTTTATTATATTATTTTGAATATATTCATACACATAAAATAGTAATATTATTTATAGATATACAATATGTAAAAGTAGTGTTTATATATGTAAAAAAATATTTTCCTTTACTTTAAAAATATTTAATAATTATTTTATTTTAAAAAAGGGGTAAAAATTCATTCCATCAAAGAAAAGCCAATAGTACAAGGAGCAAGAATACAAACAACTAGGGTCCAAAAAGGCCCACCCAAAAAAACAAATGCCCAAGAACAACAATCCCCATGAACAAGAAACTGAATATTGTTCATGGACCATGAATATCCTCATGAATCAACATCTTCACCTTATGGACATAGTCATCGGGAAGATGCTCCCAATCATCAATCTTCTAGTCATCCCTAAACTTAGAAGCTCATTTAGAGAGGTAGTCAGCCACATTGTTCCACTCCATTAGAATGTGAACAAAGAACACCATTTCAAGTGAGTTGCTAAGCTAAATAATTTGTTGTACAATCAAAGATAGAAGCCAATTCACTCCATCAATGATCTACTTGTTTAACAAGTTAGTCATAATCTATGAATCTAATTCACAGATAACCTTGTGCCAACCAAGAGCACAAGCCTTTTCCAAAGCAACAAGAATAGTAAGTGCCTCCATGAGATTATTAGTCTGGTGGCCTTGATACTTGGAGAAAAATAAAATGACAGCCCCAGTGCTATCTCTCCCCATGCCACCCACACCAGCAAAACTTGAATTTTCCTTAGAAGAGCCATTAGTGTTAATTTTCAAAATCCTAGCAAGAGGCGTGGATGACCTACCATCCCTCTAGATCTTACTAATGGAATGCCTCCTCCCTCTGGAGCAACACCTCTAAGATCTTGGACCCAAAAGACCCAAACCCTGAAGCACTACAACCTCCCCATCATCTAGAGGAGCTCCAACCACACAATTAGTTGAAATAGTCTCCTGAAGCATACCAAGAATCCATTGTCATACTTGTATAACCAATAACTTTTTATCCTGAAAGATCATGCAATTCCTCTCCATCCAAACCTGCCAAAGAATACACGAAGGCCCAATGGACCACACCAACTAAAGAGGGAAAGAGTGAGCAGGGGGTCTCCCCAAAGTCCTCCAAAATTAGTAAGGGAAAGAGTATGTATACAAGAGTGTCTTAATACTTATTTTATTTTAAATTTATAAATTTTATTTAAATTTATTTGAAGAATCATTTTTTATACATAAGGAGAAATATTTTATTAATCATTAGAAAAGTTACATCGAGAAGACCACAAGCCAAGATCGAAGGTGCAACAACTTCAAACCCTACCAAACACCCACCCTCACCAAAACAAAATGGATACACCAGATACATAGAAGAATCTGCAATGAAAGCTCGAGCAGGAGAAGAGGGTGTTTGTGAGCAAAATAACCTTGGCTACGAGTCCATAAACCGCAAAGCATCATTCAAAACTAGTTACAAAGTGATCTTGAGATTTCAATCTTTAAGCCAAAATCTGAACCCTTACATGTGTGTCTTCAAAATTACTATTCCAAAAAAAAGGGAGCAACAACCCTAAGCCATCAATCATTTGTGATGTTCCTCAAGAAACAAACAAAACCATCAATATACCCCCAACCATTAAATGGGACCGTGTGTTGATAATGTTTCAGAAAATTGACCCCCTCCTTCGTTCGAGCCCTATGTCGAGCCAACACATCATGCTTGATGTCAATGATATTTGAAGGATCATTTTGATTTCCTTAATAATTATTTTGTTAAATAAATATGATAATAGTAATAGTATTTATATTTTATTCTTTAAAAACTTGGCTTAGGATCAAAGAATTGTGGGAAATTATAGAAACTCCATATCATTAGGTAGTATCCCTTTATTTTAATACATATAAGACTAAAATTTATAGAAAACTCCTTGAGGTTAGATAAATTTTAGCCACCACTTGTAGCAGAGTTGGTTGGGGCTTGGGGTTTTCATCCCTCAATGTCACAATTTTGACTCTGCTTCGTAGTGGGAAAGGTAAGGGTCAGTAATATTG